>BQKN01055436.1:29116-109114 GCA_022839385.1 Asparagus kiusianus | reverse complement strand
ATATAAACTCAAACGAAATGGAAATTAGCCTTACCTTCGGTGACTACGCTTGATTCGACAACTCTACTACTTGCACTTGCTTCCTTTAGTTTAACTAAAAGGAGATAAAGTGCAAAGGTCATTAGAAGAGGTATGCATTTCGATCTACTTATTTTTTGGAATTACCCGCCGAATGGAGAAATACCTGTACCTGCGCTTAGAGACGATGGATTAACATTAGAAGTCGTCTGAACCCTAGCGGGGTTGTCATCCATTGCGTCATGTATTTGTTGAACAATATTGGGCTCCTTAATGTCCTTAACACCAGGAGAAGCAATGCCAGTCTGTATCTCTCCTTCTTCTTGACTCCCTACGAAAATCGAGTACGGGATGAGTTCAAATTTTAAGAAGTATGATAATAGTAAAATGAAGATAAAGATGAATCGTTACCTTGTTCATCTGAAGGAATACTGTGAGTAGATGGTTCCTCTAGAGTAGGATGAGGAATACGTAGTCGAGATGCGACCTTCTTCCTTCTTTTTAGTGGACGCGCTTCACCTTGAACCTGAGATTTTTCATGACGATACTTGGTACATAATTCAATTCTTTGAGGAATTTGAGCTTGAGCTTGAGTTGAGGACTGAGAGCCTTGCCTATGAGTGATAGGCATTGTATCTTCTTCTTCCTCTTCCTCTCCACTAAGGACTTCTACCGTCATCCGATTGGGATATGTCATAACAACCCTCTCTTTCTGTATTTTTGGAGCGTCTTGGGGTCGAGCTGGATCGGCATGATGAGTCCTGTGAGCAATAGAAGGGTTTACATACCCTCTTTCGAAGAAAGAATCCGGGAGACCGGTCATTTCTTCTTGATCTTTCTCTCCGACATCTTCTTCTATTTTTTCGAACTTGATCCAGTATCACCCGCCTCCTCGGAAGTTTCAATCTCATCAGTCTAAAATTCCTCTTCGCTGTCCACCGGGCGAGCAGGTTCTTTCCCCTTTCTGGAAGGTTCGACGGTTTCTTTCCCTTTATGTGAAAATATAGTTTCACGAACCACTTCTGTTGCACACCGAGAGGCTATCTCTTCCTCTAATTTAGATATCTTCCTCTTTTGGGTAACGGCATTGGCAGCTATGAGCCACTTACAGTAAAGGAAGGTCATCTGCAGAGGAGGTATCGCCAAAGGGAGTTCAAACTCAGTATTCATACAACCGACGATACTCCAAAACCAGACTCTTGCCCCATCTATAAGTCTACCATGAACTCTAAGTTGACGGTTCGGGTTACTAATATATAGTTGATCATAGCCGAATTGACGAGCAAACCGGCATGGAAAATAAGGTTCAATGCGACATATATCCTTCACCCTGAATATCAGATAACCAGGATGGATATTCATCAACCATCTGAAGCAGCCAATGTCCAAAACTGTGCGGTCCTTCCTTGGTTCTTCGGCATCCAATAGAGTCTCATTATAAGTCCTAGAGAACTGAGGGAAGCAAGGAAAAAACTCCCAACACTTGTGGACTTTGAATTGCCTGGATATTTCCAGCCATTGACGTGCGACTCACTTACAACCCTCAAGAATCAACAACAGAGGGAGGCTTGGATCCACTGTCTCGGAAGCTGACATCAAATAAGTGTACGGATATAACACTTCAATCGGCATTGCGTCAGAAAGCTGATGGGGGACAACACACCTTTTGAGCCCTATAGCTAGAAATCCGGCTAATAGAGTGGTTGGATTGATCTTAACACCAGCTTGCCATAAATAAGACTGGAACTTGGTGCTGTAAGGAAAGCCGTCTTCTGAACGGGAAGTGTAAGACTGTGCATTTTTCTTCTCCAACAATCGGTTGATTTCACCCGGAGTCAAAGGAGATAGTTCATACACGGCGCTTGAATGGCCCTCATGATTCTTAAATAAGTAGTCTGCGAACTACTTCAAGCTGATTTGTGGAGATTTATTTTTAGCTTTGGTCTCCATCACAGCCATAGCTATATGGTAATGGCATGTCAGCTCCCATAAGGTGTCATAGGTCACAACCGACCGATCCTTCATCCTGTTCAACTGACTGACCGTCAGGAAGAATTCTTGGTACAGAACATCACCTATGGGCAATCCCGATACCTTCATCATCTCATGTAATGGCAGTAAAAGCTCCTCGTTCTTGGTGAAGAAAGTATTGGTATCTGGATTATATATCTTGAACAAAGCAAAAAAATGGTCAACATTGATATGTAGACCATACATGCTAGTGTGGATAGGAGCTGATAACCCTAATTCCACTAATTCACGCCCCCAACGATTCAATACATATGGAATCATTCTTGTCCACCACTTATCTCCAGAATAATGAACCCACCCATAGCATCTGAACTTCTTGATGGGAAGTTCTCTTCCCAACATAGCTAACCAATTCCTTACGGTGCTTGTCATAGTCCCTATCTCATTCTGGGGCATATTATCCTGACCTAAATACCCGGATGAAGTCCTCGTACAGAAGCTCTGCCACTAGAACCCAGGGTGGAAGCATCTCTACCGATGAAACCACAGTGTATACGTTCGTGATCTTCTGTCAATCTCCAAAACATTTCCCTACCGACGACCAGATTTTTGAACTTCAAAAGGGAATGATCCTAATGAATCCAGGGTAGATACATAAATATGGACCCACTCACATGCAACTATTGTGCAGACCTACAAGAAATAACTTCTGGGTCCTTCACGAAATCACCGAACAAGAAATCTAGCTTCCTCACACATTGATTCGAGTCCTGTTCTAAGACTAAAGTTGCGTCCGTGATCAATCGTCGCAGAATACGACAATCACCTCGTCGGAGAACCTCTATCATTTCCTCATTATAATCCGAGTTGAACTGAGGAGCTGACTCAACTAACTGGATTCCCTCATAATAAGAATGGGTGGCACTACTTTGACCTGTGACCTCACTAGCAAGGAAGATGACAAAAGGAAAATGGACTGAAAAGGAAGAAATACACATAAATGGTGTAAGGATGGTCCTAAAATTTTAGAGAAGACGGTATATCTTATTCCATAAGATAGGATCACCATCTCGTAACAGGTGTGACGATTTTCATTTACCACACATATAAAAGGGGATATGCGTTAGTATGCATGAGCATTATAACGACATATCAGAACTTTTCCAAATACGTGGGATAATATAATATCGCCCCTGTATAATCCGAAGTGTGTCTTGTCCAAGCAAAACAAATACTTTCCAGCGTCGATCCCCTCAAAGGAGGATACCAACTCGTCCCGAATGTATCTCAAAGGATGAAAAGCGAGGGTTTACATACAATGATGGATAAATACAAATAATGTTGATAAAACGTGATATTTAAAAAACCAAAGAAGGGTGAAAGGAATGTACCCCCGTAAGAAGCGACAGCAGGATCAACCCTCTCAGTAGTCTGGGAAGCCAAGCGGCCTCGGGAAACTCGAGATCTCCTTGGCGACATAGTGAAAATACAATCTCCGTCGAAATCCTACAAGAAAGTTAGGTTTTGAGGTTAGAATCGACAAAAAGATCACCAAATACGTCCAAAGGACTGCATGCATGGAGAAAAGTAAAGAAAATTGAAATTTTAGAACAAAATTAGAGGGAGAGCAAAACTAAGGAAATCCTTTGGATATTGAGAGAAATCTCTTTCCAAACAAGAGCCCTACCCAAATCAAGGAAGAAGAGAGTAAGAAGAGGCCGAAAACTTGTTGAAAATCGTCAAAAAATCGTGAAAAAAAGTCGCTGAAAAATCGCAAAATAATCGACGTAAAGTCGACAGAAACCCTAAGTCAGAGTTTTATACCCCCAACTCAACTATCCGAGACAGTCTCGACTGTCTCGGGCAACAAGACAGTCGTAACTGTCTTGCTATGCGAGACAGTCATAACTGTCTTGGAAATTTTCAAGACAGTTAGAACTGTCTCGACCAAAATGTGTAACGTGGCGGTATTTGGTGAATCAACCTCGACCCATATACATGACATATGAATACTCCAATGGGTATATGATTCTAAACTATTTCCTACCTTAGACGAAAAGTTTCTGGAGAATATCACTTAGAATATTCTTAAGGATAACCCAACTACCACCCAATGAGTATACGAGGTTAAACTATTTCCCGAAAACTCCAAAGAGTACATGAGTATAAACTGATTTTCCATACTCCACACCTTAAGAGTTTAAACTGTGTAGACTCCAGTCAATGTACGAGTATAAACTATGTTCTTATGAAGGCCGATGCATTGATAATCAATTCAATATCGGTTTAGCAACAAGAGCTAAATTCACAAATCGAAATGTTAACTTCAGTTCAAGATCTCGACAACGGTTAAGCGATAAATGTAGTACCGAAAGAATTTTAGCTATTCTACAAAGCACTGTGTAGACTAAGAGAAGAAGAAGTCAAGAGTTGAAGTCGTACAAGGGTCCTTCTACACAATCTCCTTAACTAAGCGCTGAAGGGATTGCAAAAAAGGCCTATCTCATCCAAAGTGTCCCAGACTCCTCTATAAAAGAATAAGTCTGAGATACTTTAGAGGGGGTATCTGTAGGCGTCTAAAAATACTAAAAGATATCCAAATACATCTCAAGACAAAAAGGAGATCATCCAAAGATCAAAAGAAATAGTCTTGAACTGTCTCGCACGCGAGACAGTGTTGACTGTCTCACACGCGAGATAGTTCTGAAGTGTTCAGAAACTACTGAAGCAAATGCATGACATGTGGCCATTAACTATTAAAGAACGTGGGAGACGTTGTGGGTGAGAATCACGTCGATAATTACCAAAATAACGGAGTTTAAAACGTGGGAGAGCGGTTACAGGAGAAACTGCTAGATAGTTCAGGCTTTTTGAGACAGTCATGGCTATCTCGGAAGCCGAGACAGTCACAACTATCTCGACTGCCGAGACAGTCCCAACTGTCTAGCAAGCATAAATCCCCCATGATGTTTTATTTTTAGTTAAACTTTCCTAGGGTTTATAAATATCCCCCTAGGACCATTACTGATGAGGATCGTAGCACAGAGAGTAAATAGAACAGAAAGACCTTAGCTTTTGGTGAATTTGAGCAAGAGAGAGAGAGAGAGAGAGAGAGTCTCCATTCCTCACAAACTTCAAAAAGGCTTTTGGTGATTCCTTGAGATCTAAGCTTCGACTTGATCTTGAGAAGAGTGTTCATCTTACTTTGATAAGATATTCACTAAAACTATTCTTGCTTCTAAACGAAGAAAGAATCCCTAAAACCTCTACGATTCAACCAGAATCTGTGATTCGGTGGTCCACGGGTCAACACAAGCCAAGATCTCACAAAAGCAAAAATCGATAAACAATTTTTGTGTTATTTTCTAGAAAGTTATAATTTCCTTATTTTTTTTGTTGTAATTCATTGTAAGCGACCAAAGTTTTAATGGATTCCACAATGAAAACGACTTTCAATAAAAACAGTTACACATTTTGAGATTTTATTAGATTTGTTAAGGAAAGTCATTCCAGGCGGCGAGAAAAGCATCCCTACAACCTATTACGAAGCCCACAAGATTGTTGATACGCTGGGGCTTGATTACAAGAAGATAGACGCATGCCCTAACGACTGCATCCTGTACAATAAGGGTAATGAAGCTCTTAAGGAATGTCCAACGTATCATGTATCACGCTGGTGTGAGCAAAAAAAGACAAGCACATCCGAATGCGGTGCATCTAATAAGCAGAGCAGAATCCCTGTGAAGGTTCTCCGATATTTTCCGATCATTCCTAGGTTACAGAGGTTTTATATATCTGATGAGCTGGCTGAGAATATGTGATGGCACTCAACCGATCGCAAAGAGGACGGGAAACTGAGACATCCTGCTGACGGTGAGGCATGGAAGCACATCGGTCATATATATCCTAACTTTGGTAAGGAGTCTCGGAATATTAGGCTGAGGATTGCTAGCGATAGATTTAATCCGTTTGGATTAATGAGCTCTGCTTGGTCAACCTAGCTAGTGTTGCTGACACCATACAACATGCCGCCGTTGATGTGCATGAAGCAGCCATACATGATACTGTCACTCTTGATCCCAGGAAGATATTCTCCTAGAAATAACATTGATGTTTTCCTTCAACCATTAATTGATGACCTGAAGCTTCTCTGGGAAGAAGGTGTCAGCACTTATGATGCCTGTGGTAAGGAGTCTTTTTGTATGCGGGTAATGATCATGTGGGCAATTAATGACTTCCTGGCATACGCTAATCTGTCTGAATGGTCGACGAAGGGTCAGATTGCTTGTCTGGTTTGCATGTCAGACTATGAAGGAAAGTTTCTAAAATTTAGCCATAAGTTCTGTTATTGGCAACACAGAAGATGGTTGCCTACAAGGCACAGGTTCAAAAAGTTAGTAGGAAAGTTCAATGGCAATCCAGAAAGCAGACCGGCACCACCAAGGCTGACCGGAGAAGAAATATTTGAGCTTATATATCCTTTACCTAGAAAAATATTTGGAAAGAAAAGATTCAACAAAGAAAACCCATTTGGGGTTAGGAGAAAAATATTGAAGCAAAAATAGAAGGGAAATAGAAAGGGTAAGCTATTTCTCCAGGGCAACTCAAAAGAAAATAAGCCTCGTAATATCCAATTGCATGGACGTGTCTCCAAGGGCACTAAACTTCCGCATGGATGGTCAAAATTCAGCATATTTTATCAGCTGTCATATTGTAGAAGTTTAAAAATACGTCACAACTTGGATGTCATGCACATCGAGAAGAACATATGCGAGAATCTCTTGAACACTTTGTTGTAGGACGGGAAAAAATCGAAAGATGACTTAAGGGCACATCAAGACCTAGCAGAATTGAACATCCATCCGGAATTGCAAGCTATAGATAAGGGTGATCGAAAGTTTGAACTCCAGCCTCCCGTGTCACACTGTCAAAGGATGAGGTCCACAATATGTGTTTATTTCTAAAGTCAATGAAGACACCGGATGGTTATGCTTCAAACATTTCTACAAATGTGCATATTGAGGACAGAAAGATTTTGGGACTCAAGACACATAACCATCATATTCTATTACATCAACTTCTCCTGGTTGCATTGCGACATGCTGAGAAGGAACTCGCGATGGTGGTAATAGAATTCAACAGTTTCTTCAAGCAACTATGCTCTAAGGTGATTGATGAATTAGAGGGACGTGTTGCCAATACACTGTGTAAAATGGAAATACTATTTCCACCCTCATTCTTCACGGTCATGGTGCATCTCACAATATATTTAGCATACGAAGCCCGCATCGCAGGACCAGTTCAATATCGCTGGATGTACCCTGTGGAGAGGTATTTATTATTATAATATTCATTTAATATTTATCAAATTACGTTTCTCAATTCTATTTTGTCACAAATCATGAAACTATATGCCTATAGGTATTTGGGTTTCATGAAAAAACTAATGCATAACCGTGCACGTCCTGAAGGGTCGATCGCAGAGAACTACATAAGTAACGAGAGTTTGAATTTTATCTCTCATTACTTGCGGGGTGTGGAAACAAGGCTAAACCATCCCCAACGAATAATTGACGGTACATTCTACAATAATCATGGGGAGGACACTAGATTCCCCAGAATGGAGCTAGATCAAGCCCACACATATATCCTGAGCAATGATACTACATTTAACATATACGCGACATAAGTATTTAACCGTTTGAATCAGATTATATCACCTCACAATAATTATCTATATTTAACCGTTATAAATTCTTCTTGTCTAGGCTTCACATCCGATATATCCAGACTACTCTTAAATGTAGAACAAAAAATAAGAGAGTTATGGACACACACTCTAGACAATTCTCTGCATGGCTGAAGGGTGAAGTAAGATCTTTTTACATTTCTGATTCATATATCAAATATATATGCCTGCCACCAGATATGTAAACTATTTGCTTCTTTTCTTAAACGTTAACAAACGGATTACGAATGGGGTTAACCTGTCTGAGAAAGTTTGTTTATATGCCAGAGGTCCTTCTAATGTGGTTAAGCATTATGGAGGCTACTGTGTCAACGGCTTTAGGCTTAACACCGTTGGTCTCGAAGAGAGACGACAAATGCAAAACAGTGGTGTGTTCTACTCCTTCTCGCAACTGTCATACGCTAGTTCAAAAGATCTAAATCCGATACAAGGGGAAATCTATTGCTACGATCAGGTAGAAGACATCATGGAGATTTTCTATGGGATTAATAAGGAAGTCAGTCATGTGATGTTTAAGGTTCGTTAGTATGAGCATAAAAAGATGAAGGATGACTATGGTTACACACTCGTTAATCTTAACAAGGAAATATATCAGACTAAAAGATACATGTTAGCTGCTCACGCCAAACAGTGCTTTTATGTCAAAGTTATAATGAAAAATGATGAATGGGTTATCCTTAAGAATCTGCCTAGAGCCTACATTCATGAATCCGTGTCTGATGAAGATCACGATGAGGAGGTTACCTTGGCCGACGAAACAGTTGCTGAGTTTTCTTTGACACAAAATAATAATCTGGCCGATGAAATTGCACTAGTGTGCCCTGATGTACCTGCGATTATATGTGAACCAAGACGTAAAGGTAAAAAACCAGTCCGCAACGGAGTCGATAAAACTATAAGAACAGTCCTTTTGTCGGCACGCACACGGTCGCAGGCTATACGCACACGATCACAGAGTAGAGCCTCAACATCATCATAGTAATGTAATACTAGGTTATGAATTAAAAGAACATCCATTGTATTATAGTATTGCCTTATATTATCTATTTGACTGGTTATCATGTATCACAGTGTGTCATGTATTATATTATTACTTTTATATTATCTGTTTGACTGATTATCATGTATCACTGTGTGTCAAGTATTATAGTATTGCCTTTATATTATCTGTTTGAGTGGACATCTTGTACACGCGATTCTGTTGCCATGTTCTATTTTATTAATTATTTGCATTATATGCTTTTGTTGGATATTCATTATGTTTTTAAAGTATAGATGACAAAAGGATTACGTAAGAAAGCGCTTGAGATACTTTTTGGTAGACATTCTGGAGGCGACACACATGTCTCTACGTTAGGTATTTTTATTTATTTGTTATATCTGTACATTTCTATAAACTATTAACATGAGCCTAACATTTTTTTAATATTTACTACACAGGACGCGGAGATGCTACGCCTGACTCGCAGCAACAGGACACATCAGGCGGAGATGCTCCATATGACTTGGAGACATAGGCTGATCCTACACAGCATACGGAGATACCGCTGCCACCGCATGTAGATGTATTGGAGGAGAGGAGATTTGAGCCATATAGCATAGCTATAGAAGCTGCGGCACAACCGCCAGGTTCTATTATGGATCAGCGAGTCCACGATCCAGCCAAGTGAAGGGGGATTAGGATTCTTATCATGCTTTGTGCCCTATCGCACAGCATAGGTACGAACAAGCAAGGCGTAGATGCCTTGAACTGAAATGTATGAATAAATTTTTATAGTTTATCGGTTATTATTTTAAATTTTAATAGTAAATATGGATTAATTCATTGTTTCATCCGATTCTTTGTTTCGCAAGTACCAGGCGACCTCCTAGGCGCGGTCGCAATGCTACCAGGGAAAAGAGCCTCATCCCTGATATTCATCGAAGGGCCGTGATCCGATGGGAAAATAGAGTGCCTATCGGGGCCTTCGCCAATGCTTTCAACAATTTCCTCGCCGCTTTAGCCAGGAGACATAATTTCTTCAATATTTGTTTGACGTAGAAGTCACAGTGGATTGATGTGTTGGTGGCTTGTTGGAGATATATATGCATGAGTCATTTATTTTAATTTTCATCATTGTTAGTTATTAGTTTATTATTATGTTTAATACACTGATTTATATCTATTTTTTCTTTATATGATGAAGAGATTTTCTTTCTTGATGATAATATTTATGCCTGGACTTACTGCTTCACGCAAATAAATTTATCGTTCAAGAGATGGCTGTTTGAGGTGAAGAAAATATATTTTGTTCAAATAACAGAAGATTAGGAGCGATTCTGGCATCTTGACGAGCGTGTGGATGGAGTAGATTTTTTTGCACTTTGCGATTACTGGGACACGGCTAAAATTCAGGTATTATTGAAGTATATATTTTTAATTTATTATTTGAATTTCTATATTTTTTTGATTTGACATTGTTTTGTAGGCTCAAGCTGAAATAGCAAGGAGGAACCGCAACACGCTCCGTAGTTACGAGTATCACGGGGGCTCCAGGTCCTTCAGCCAGCATTATCATCAATTGGAGCTTAAGGTATATAATATATTAGCTTTTAAGTTGTCAAGTTGAGTATAATTTATGTGTTATGGGTTAATGATATATTTGAATAAAATAGGGAAGGGGAGATCTCGGACATTTTGCAGATCGTATTCTGACTTCCTGGAGCCCGAATTACGCCGATGAAGAGAAGAAAGCAAAGAATAAGGATCTAGCTGTAAGTAGCAGTTTATTTATATATTCAATTTCATAAAAATGTATCATTAGTAAGTTGACTTGCCCGGGTTGTTTTGATATATCACAGGAGAAATTACATGCCAAGGTACAAGAGCAAATATCTCAGTCTCAGGTTGGTTCTAACACTCCTGCCCGTCTAAGTAGAGAGGAGGAGGACTCCATCATCGAGACGGTCATTAGACCGAGTAGGAAGAACAGATACCGGTGGAGAGGATCCGAGCAGAGGCCGCACGAGCCTAGTAGAACCTACGAGTCTGCAGCACCACCAGGAACACTTGGAAGCACTTCATATCAAGACTCAATGGAGCAACGGTTGAAAGCGATTGAAGATTAGTAGTTGCAGCAAACAACATATCAGCGAATTGTGGAGGAAGAACGGAGGTGCCGAAGCAGAGAGAATTGGAGTTCACACAATTCATGTCGACTCTGCCTCAGGAGGCTTAGGAGGCATATAGGAGATAGTTTATGTCATATCAGGTAATATATATACTTTTCTTTTTTTAATTAAATAAATTAAATATATAATTCTTACTTAGTTATGAATTTTCTTCATGACTAAATGATATCATACACACTGATACAAATTGTTACACACAAACCCTAACTTTAACCCTAACACAAAGCCCAAAATATATACTTATAATGTTTTTATATGATGGTGGTGTTGATGGTGCGTGCGTGCGTAGTGGTGGTGGTATTGGTTGGTGGGTGGGTTGGTTGGTTGTGGTGTTGTGTTGTGGTGATCGTTATGTGATTGGTTTGCGGGGGGTTTGGTCGTGATGGGGGAGGGGGAGGAGTAGGGATTGAGGTGGTGATGGTGGTGATGGAGGGGGAGGGGGTGTGTGGAGTGTGGTTGGTTGGTGGGTGGTTGGTTGTGTTGTTTTGAGGGGGATTGTGGTGTTGTTGTTGTTGTTGTTATTGTTGTGGTTCATTGTTGTGTTATGCTGTGTTGTGTTGTGTTGTGTAGTGTAGTGTTGTGTTGTGTTGTGTAGTGTTGTGTTGTGTTGTGTTGTGGTGTTGTGTTATATTGTGTTGTCTTGTTGTGTTGTTGTGTTGTGGTGTTGGGAGAATTATATTTATATTTGCACACTCTTATTAACGGTTACACACCCTTATTAACATTTGATTTATATTTGCAGGCCGGGACTTCTTCACAAGGTGCAACCGGGGGTAGTCATAATGTAGCTGGTGTTGAGGATGATGATGATGATAAGGAGGATTGATTGTAATTAATTTAACTTTGAAAACAATTTCTTGTGTTGTATAAACAATATTTATTATGTACCTATTGAGAAAATTTTACTTATTTTTATTGAAATAAATGTGTGATATATGCGTGGTATTGAATAATATATTGCAAATTGTACATGGCTTTTAAAATTATTATCGATATTGTACATGATTTTTTTAATTTTCAAAATATTTTTTAAAATAATAGTCGTTATTTTTAACGATGGATTTTCCGTCCCTAATAAAGTTTTTAGCGACGGAATTTCCATCCCTAGTAAAGTTTTTAGTGACGAATTTTTATATATTTAGCAATGGAAAACTAACATGGGAAAAAAAATTAAATATTAAGTACAACATTTAGCGATGGAATTTCCGTTGCTAAAAAACTTATTAGGGACTGAAATTCCGTCGCTAATGTTTTTTTTATTTTTTTTAAAAAAATTCGGCTACAAAAAAACCGTCGCTAATATCCCGTCGTTAAAAATTAGCGACGGAAATTCCGTCGCTAAAGATCAAATTACCGATCGTGAATGTAGGGTCGGACCTTTAGCGACGGAATTTGTTTTTTTCCGTCGCTAAAACTTTTAGTGACAGAATTTAGACCTTTAGCGACGGAATTGTCCGTAGCTAAAAGGTGTAAATCCAGTAGTGCCTGCTGCTACTGCTAGAGGTGAATCTGATTCCCACTATTATGAATTCTAGCTTCTTTCTCTCTGCTAAACATTTAGGCTCTTGTGTAGATGCCACAATTGAGGGACCGGTTGAGGAAGAAGTTTTCCATGTTGTGGACACCGGAGGATCGAGTGAACATACATTTGTCTCAGTGCCGAGCTTCTCAAGATCTGATCACGTGCTCGTTGATTTGTTGGCAGAGCAAGTCGCTCGTGAGATTGCAGGACCATCTATTTAGGGTGGTTCATATGTGGGTATGCATCTAATCCAGAGATTGCCATTTTTTATTTGTTAACTTCTTTTTACTTTTACTTAACCACATGAAGCTTTAATTATAGGACTAGTTACTGGGGCCGATACAATTACAATCATTGGCATCTCTGCCTAGCCTGAGGGTTCTATCCCTTCATAATTGGAGGGGGCCTGAGGGTTCTATCCGATGATTACAGACATCACAAGATCATACGTAGGAGTCGATTTACCGACAATTGTTATGTTTACAATAATTCTGTTAGTTCCCAAGGTGGGATTAGTGGAGCCAAGCACAAAGTGTCGAACTGAAGGGACTTCTACTGGCACTGGTAAGTTCATAACTTGCTCTGAGTTTGCAGATGATATTTTAGAATTTCTTATTCCTCTGCGAAATTATTTGTAGGGCATCCATCATCCCTATATGAGTGCATCATGGCTTTGTTGTCTGATACTAATATAAGCAAAGACATATTTCGCATGGATCTCGATAGATTCGTTACCTTTGTGGGTAGAATGATTAAGAAGATCCTTCATCATGGATATTGTTTTGATCAGTTCAGGTGATCTCTCGCCCGCCATATGACGATGATTAGAGAGGAGGGATACTTAGAGTTAGTTGATTCCCTCACTGCATATTTCGTCATATTAGAGCGTGAATTCCAGGAGTTGGGAGAGTTGAAGGCTAAAGGCGCTTCTTCTTTTATGGCTACTCAGTTGGAGTCCGAGCTGAAGTAATGGCATGATACCAGAGTATCTATTAGGAGTGAACTTCAGTCATAAGAGGGCTCTATTATGTAGATGATGACCAATCTCTCGAGGAAGGACAATGCTAGGGTTGAATTACTTAGCTCTATAGCCTCGACCGATAAGGAGATAGCGGATCTTAAAAAGGCCCTGAAGTACGCTAAAGAATCTCATGCTATTCTTGAAGACGAACTAGCAGACACCAAAAGCTCCCGAAGACAGGCACTTGAGAAGCTGGAGCCTGCACAGAAGAACCTGGCCAAGTTAAGAAGTGAAGCTACAAGTATATTAGACACTTCTGAAGATTCCATCCGAGCTGATCTACAGGCTAAACTTGAGCAGACTTATGCAGATAAGCTCTCTAGGTTGGAACTTTGGATTCTCAGTCGTAGATTGCATTCAGATTGATAGCCTTCACTCTTGTATCTTCATTTTGATTAGACTTTATTAATGATAACAAAGTCCTTTACTTAGTGTATTTCTCTTTTTATTATGATTTTCATCCCATCTGGGACAAATAATCATAATACTTGTAGAATTTTTGGCAAACCCTCAGTCGTCAACGGATTTGGTGTGCCTTTACCAATTATCATTTGAATCGAGCTAGCATGCAAATTATTTAAGTCCGTTCCGTATGTAATGTTGTGCTAAAAGAATGAATTCTTTTAGACTTAGTGCAATGATTTTAAATATATAGACTTAATCATCCGTCGCGGATGCACATAGGATTTTTTGGCAAACCCTCAGCCCTCAACGGATTTGACGCGCCTTTCTCGATTACCGTTTGAATCTGGCTAGCATGTGAATTGTTAAAACCTGTTTCACATGTAATATTGCACTAAGAGAATAAATTCTCTTAAGACTTGATGCTATGATTTTGAATACATAGACTTTATCATCTTCATGGGAACGGATCACCCGGCAACGTGTGTTAGGCATAGACTTATCTCTATTTAGGGATCTAGATAAATTCCCCCAGACATGAATTCTAGTGTCTTTTTTCACAGAAAAGATTAACTGGCAACATGTGTTAGGCATAGACTTATCTCTATTTAGGGATCGGGATAAATTCTCCCAGACATGAATTCTGGCGTCCTTTTTATGGCAAAGGACTAACCGGTAGCATGTGTTAGATGCAGACTTATCTTTAGTTAGGGATCAAGATAAATTCCCCCATGCGTAAAAAGTATGGATTGTGGTTATGAAAAGGTTGTGTCTTCTCTAGGGGCAAAGATGAACCCAATGCTGGAAAGGAAGAATTTTATATTCTATCTCCTGTAAAAAAACTCGTAGTGAGATTTTCACTCTGAGAATCGACAAGATCTGGATGACCCTAACTTTTATAGGATTGGTTACCCGATCTGAAGTCAAATTTCTTATTTATTAAGATGATGCTGGAGAGGAAGAATTTTATATTCTATCTCCTACAACAAAAGAAACTTAAAGTGGGATCTCCACTTCGAGAATCCGGAAAGGTAAACCTAAGAGTGGGATCTCCACTCCGAGAATCGAAGAGATCTAGATAACCCTTTTATAGGATTGGTTACTCGATTTGAAGACAAATTTGTCATTTATCGAGATGAATTTACAACTTTGGTGTAAACCGTGGGAAGGTTTAACCAAGTGGGGGCTTGAGAGGATCCTAACTTTTATAGGTTTGATCGTTCAATTTGGGTGGATGCCTTTCGTTTATCGAAAAGGAATTCTAATTTTGAAAGTGGACCTCTCATTCATTAAAGGAATCAAGAGGGGATTTTGGTTTTGGTCCTATCTATAGGAAGGTTTGACTAAGAAATAGTGGGAGTGAAGATACAAATAACAGTGGGAATGTTGATTTGTACAAATCACTCAGTGGGCATCTTCGGTGTCAAGTGATAGGGACTTAACATGAAGATGTTTGACTATCACCACAGATCATCAGATTAAGATTTCAAGTGTTGTGTCAGGACTTTAATAGTGAGAGTGTTAAGTACACAGACACAGTGGGAGTTAGGGTGGACCCAATCACGAAGAATTTTGTGGACTCACTGTCAATTGATTTGATTAGTGAGAGATTTGTGGTGGAAGACTGTGAATCATTAAGCACTCCACAATTACACTATGGGAGTTTCATGAGGAAAGATTGACAGAATGAAGTCATTGAATCTTATCTTGATGCAAGAAGGCTCCAAAACATAGTGGGAGTGGGTGGAAATAATCGTAGCGATTGAAATCAACCAAGGATTATGGACGAAGGAAGGAAGATTTTTTGTTATCTTTCACTTTGCAAGAGAATCTTAGTTATTCGAAAGATGTTGATGACTGAAAAGGGTTTTGGCAAAAGGTAGACGAACTGTGTTTCATCCTTGAAGGACCTCAGAGTCACAGTTGGAGCTTTGTGAGAGAAGATTGACTTGATGAAGTCATTGAATCTCATCTCAATGAAAGACGCTTTGAAAATCACAGTTGGAGGGTTTTAATCATCTTAGAAATAATTAAATAGCCACAGTGAGGAGGTTGTTAATCATTAATTTTCTATGTTGTGATTAAGAATGAATTATTCGGATGATTAGTCTCCATCCTGGATATTCAGCCGATCTCGTGTTATCCTTAAAAATAGCATGGATAGCATTCTCTAGGAATCTCCTATTAAATAGGTTATCCCGAACTTACTATGGATAGTACTTCTTCAGGAACTTTCTATTTATTGGCATCATAAGTTTGTTACCGTTTTGGGTGACCAAGCGATATGCGCTGTTCGAGTAAACTGTTTCTACCGCGAATGGTCCTTTCCATTTGGGTTAAAATTTTCCCTTCCTCTTGGAATTAAGAATCATCGGTTGTCGCACGGCAAGGACCAAGTCTCCTTCCTTGAAGCTTCACTGTCGGACTTTCTTATCAAAAGCCCTGAAGATTCTGACTTGATAAAATTGAATTTGCTGCTGAGCTTCTAAGCGTTTTTCATCTAACATCTCGAGTTCTTCAAGATATTTTTGATGTTGTTCATCGGTCGTCATCCCTATTGTGAGAGCAATACGTAGGGATGGAATTTGAATCTCTAACGGAGGATGACTTCACACCCATATACCAGAGAATACGCGGTTGCCCCAGTAGGCATGTGGATTGTAGTGCGATAGGCCCATAGAGCTTCACAAAGTTTGTCATCCCAGTCTCATTTGTTAGTTTTCACGAGCTTCGACAAAATATTTATGATTGTCTTGTTGAAGGCCTCAGCCAATCTGTTTGTAGTGGGATTGTATACTGTTGACGAGACGTCTTCAATTCTGAACATTTCACAAAATTTGATGAAAGCGTTACTAACAAACTGAGGGCCATTGTCATTCACAATTCGCCTGGGAACACCATATTGATAGATAATGTGGTGTTTGATGAATGCGATAACATTACTCATCTTCACTTCTTTAAGCGGAATCGCTTCGACCTACTTGGAGAAGTAACCAGTAATCGCTAGGATGAAGCGGTCGCCTTTAATCGACGGTGGGAAAATAGAACTGACAATGTCCATTCCCCATGTCTCAAATGGCTATGAAGTAGTCGAAGGGTGCAAATGTTCTAGGGGCTGGTGCATATAATTTGCATGTACTTAACACGCGTGACATCGCCGAGTGTAGTCAACTGCGTCCTTAACCATGGTTGGCTAATAATATCCCATTCTTCCGAGTTGATCACAGAGTTTGAGATCGGAATAGTTCACACTGCAGATTCCATCATGTGTCTGGGTCACCGTATTATAATAAAATCTCGGTGCTCTTCACCGGACTGAGTCTCTTTCTTTTATGTCTTCTGGTAAAATACCGTGCAAGACATAATCAATAATAGAGAAACACCAGTCTCAGGGTTCGAGTTCAATTCTGGTCACGTGCGCTTCTTTGGCTTCCGAGGCGCACTCTGGTATGAAGAGTTGGTGAGTTCTCACGGTGACCAATTATTCCGTTTCGGGAGGCTGTGCCAGAGATACTGCTAATGTCACCAGTGCATCTGCATATGCATTTTAAAGACGTGGGATGTACTCAATGAAAAATCCTTCAAACGAGTCTGCCATCTCGACGGCCGCCTTGTGGTACGGAATCAGGCTCTGGTTTCTGACATCGTACTCTCCACGCATTTGGTTGACTATTAGTTGAGAATCACCAAAAGCTTCGAGATACTCGACCCCCAGCTCTTTGGCGAAACTATATCCAATGAGCAATGCATTGTACTCGGAAACATTGTTAGAGCTTTTCCTAATTAATGTGTAGGCTCGGGGTATCACATGCTTCTCTGGGGAAACTAGGACAATTCTGATTCCTGCAGAGATATTAGAACTACCAGGAGCACTCGCCACATTAGACACTCGAGAATCACCATCGAAGTACAATTACCACACTTGATGATGCAAGATAGTGTTGACTTCGTGGGTTTTATCTGGTAAATCTTCATATAATTCGGCTATGTTCATTGTAGGGTTAGCCACCAGAAGATCACAAATCATCTGTCCTTTAACCGACTTCTGTTGCTTGAAGTGCAGGTTGTAATGGGATAAGAGGAAGGCCCATTTTTCTAAACACCAATTCATGAAGACTGGTTGTGTCATGAATACCCGGACTGGGTTAACATTAGAGATGACGTAAATTGTCTATCCAACGAGATAGTGCCGCAACTTTTGGATGGTGAACACCAAAGCGAGGCATTCCTTCTCGATCATTGGGTTTCAAGATTCGGCACTCACCAAAGTTCGACTTAGGTAATATATTTCCTACTCGTGACCATTTTCATCATCTTGTGCAAATAAAGCACTTAACGAGTGGTTCATCGCCTTGATATAAATCAAGGACGGTTTACTCGACTTTAGTGCTACGAGAACATGAGGATTTGAGAGATATGTTTTGATATCTTTAAATACCTTTTGACAAGCATCGTCCTAGATAAAAGATACG
This sequence comes from Asparagus kiusianus, assembly GCA_022839385.1. NCBI lineage: Eukaryota > Viridiplantae > Streptophyta > Magnoliopsida > Asparagales > Asparagaceae > Asparagus > Asparagus kiusianus. Next base: position 90,788 of record BQKN01055436.1, on the reverse strand, counting down.
CCCTTCTTTGTGAGCTTTGAGAATGGTTGGCATTTCCCGGATAGGATCGATATGAATTGTCAGATGTAAACAAGTCGCCCTTGTAGTCCCCTGAGTTCTTTGAGTTTTCTTGGGGGTTACAATTTATGTATCGCTATCACTTTGTCGGGATCAATATGGATGCACTTCGTGGTGATGACAAATCCGAGGAATTTGCCGCTGGGCACTCTGAGGAAAGACTTGGTAGGGTTCATCTTCAATTAGTGACTCCACATGAGATCAAACATTATCCTCAAGTCTTTAATATGGTCGACTTTGTTACGGCTTTTAACGACTAAATCGTTAACGTAAAACTCGATGGTATTCCGAAGGTGTTCTTGGAAAATCTTCATCATTTCTCGTTGGTACGTGACGCATGTGTTTCTCAAGCCGAACTGCATGACCGTGTAGCAGAAGACACCGAGGGACGTTCTGAACGCGGTATGCTTTTTATCATCTGGATACATCTTGATTTGATTGTACCCTAAGAACCCATCCATGAAGGATATTCTCTCAAATCCACACGTGTTGTCAATGATGACATCCTTGATAGGGAGAGGAAAGTCGTATTTCGGGTAGGTGGTGTTCAGGTCTCTAAAATCGATGTAAATCCTGATTTTCCCATTCTTCTTCAGAACCAGAACGATGTTCACAAGCTAATCGAGATGTTGCTCTTCCCGGATGAAGCCTGAATCAATTAACTTTTTGACTTCAGTTTTGATTGCCTCCATAATTTACGGACAAAACCCTCTTTGTTGTTGCTTGACAGGTTTGACATTCAGTTTGATGTTGAGGTGGTGTATCTCCACATTCGGATCAAGTCCTAGCATGTATTCATAGTTCCAAGCAAAAACATCGATATAATCCCTAATGATAGCAACCAATTCTTCTTTCTCGTCGAACTAATGAAAATTGGTTTCGGGTTGGCTTCGTCGCCCATGTTTACCAGGACCACTTTATCCTCAATAGGAGGTTCTCTTTGTTTGAACCAGTCACTATATTGGATATTTAGGTGGGTCTTCCCAAGTTGGCTGTTGATCATCTTCCCCCATTGTGGTGGGATCGCCTGTGGCCATGATCAACATCAGCCCTTTGAACGTCTCTCCAATGTTGGCATCAGAGTCCTAATTTGAAGAATCAGACGAGTACCTGTCTTTATTCGCTAACTAGTCAATGACTTGCCAGCAGCATTCGTCTTCGGATGAAGAAACATAGCCTAGACCTCTTCTGTACGCGTAGTAATTATCAGGTTTCCCCTTTGGTACATAACTAGCCTTAGTCAAAACACGAGGACCTCGACCAAAGCAAAGTCCTTCCCAAAGTGTGAGATTGTATCCCCATTTTTCCATGAGGTTACGCGCTTTTGAACTGTATTTAGACAAGTGAGGATCAGTCTTTTCATCGTTGCTATTTATCCCTCGAAAAATGGTCTGGTAGCGGAGACATCTCCCCTTTACCGTAAATTATCTCCTTTTGACCCTTTTCTTGGTAGGAATGACTAGGGTCGTCCCGAATGAGTCTTATATACGCTACTTTATCATGGAAGATGAATGGAGCGGCATGTGTAAGTCGGGGTCATCATATAACCCCTTTCATTACCTTATTAATAGAAGGCGAGTACTCTAAATCGTCATTTATTTCAGTTTCAACAAGTTGCCAATTACAACTACCATCTGATGATTCTCCACCATCAAGATTGATTACAAAGGGTACAACGTCATTCAATACAAAACCGCCATCGTAATCAAGCCCAACTTTGGTATCGACTTCTTCTCTGCTATTCATACCTTAGGCTGATGGTTCAGTATCGGATTCAGCACTGTAAAGAAGGGAGTCAGTAAAATAATTTCCCAACCCCTTAAACGGTTACTTATCTACGACCATCGTCTTGACCTCACTATTAGCGTCTACATATTTGAGATACTGTTGGAGGGTGGAGGGGACTATAACATTACCATAGATCCAAGGTTGACCCAATAGTAAGTTATAAGAAGTCTCTGCATCGATCACATAGCATGTGACCTTGGACATCAGATTCCAAGTAGACACTTCACTCGGATTTTACCCAATGACCTTGATCCACTGGTATTGAATTAGTAGATAATAGTGCATGTAGAAGCTAACTTGCTGGCTGGAATTCCGAGACTGTACATCAGTCGGAGTGGCATGATGCTAATAGCGAAACCCAAATCGACTTGGATCCAGTTGACAACACTAGAGCCAATGTATCCGGTGAAATACGAAGGTCTGTCATGCTTCGAATTTCTTACTTACATGTTCTCCGTGGTGAAAGTGATGCATGAGAATTATTTGGCCGTGAGGTTGCAGTGTTGAACTGACGATTCCAGTTCTTCAGGGATCGGCTTGATCTGAGTTAGGAACATATCAGAATCGGCCAAGGCTTCTTGTAGAGCCTCCCTGGTGTCTTTAGATAAATGCAATAACTCGTATAAAGTTATCCTCACTAGTATGTTAGCTAATTGGCCCATAACATCGAAGTGGTATGGAATGTTCGAACTTCCTAATTTATCTCTCCCAATATGATTGAATCTAGACTGCTTCGGGTTCCGAACTTCATAGTGCTAGGGTTCTTTATCCTTCTGCTTAGCTGCAGCCTCCTTTCATTGAGGAGTTTCTTAAGAAGGTTTGATAGTGGTTGCAACCACCCCCTATTTAGCTGATTGATTAGCTACCTTGGGATAGTTGAACCGATACTCGTTCCCAATTCTAGTGGCAAAGGTTGGTTCTCTGCTAGTAACAAAAGTTTCATGCTCATCATCAGAAAGTGGGAAGGTGGGGATCCCTTCATCATTTTCCTCCAGAATTTCTACGGTAGCGCAATAAGATTTTCCTTTGCCCTTGGATTTGGATTTCTTCTTAGAAGAAGACCTGTCCATTGCTCATCTTGAAGTAGATCAGGATGAACCCAAAGAATTTTGTCGTTGGAGGCCGTGTGTGGCACTAGGCCTTTCTGGCATTGCCTGTGAGGATCTTTATTGACAGTCTTCATTTCTACTTTCGTCATGAGTTCTGGTTGAAACCACGTGAGGGGGACAGAGCCGAAGCTTATGCTCACTGCGTTTGCACCAACCTTCTTTTCCTTAGGTTGCTTTACGGTGATAATCCCAACATCAATCAATGCTTGAATCTTGTCTTTGAGGGCATAACATGTCTTAGTAGGATGATGAACCGCCCTATGGAATGTGCAGTATCGTGGATCCATAGTATTCTTAGTTCCTTTGTGATCGGTGATTGGGGGTAGCTTGATCTTGTTGTTCTCCAACAGGTACTTGAAGATACCGGGGATCTCATCTTCCTTGAAGGAGTATTCTTTTGGGAATTTTGGCTTAGAAGTCTTCTATTGCTTTTAAGGTCATTGCTGCCACTGAGGTGATTGCTGCTTTGGCGTCTGTTGTTGTGGCTACTATTGCTGTTGCGGTTACAGCTGGAAGGTCTGGTTGGCATCCACTGCATTTGCTTGCGCCTTCCATTTACCATGAGGGATGAAGTTCTGCTTTGGGACATTAGCCGTTGGTTGACCTCTTTCAGCCTTCTTTCTTTTAAGGAAGCATTCGGCTTGCTCCCCGTACACCTTCAATTCTTTCCAGGTCTTGGATGATGCTACGCCCATAGCTTCCAGCACGTCCAAAGAAAGATTGTTGTGACATGTTTAGAGGATGAATTCCTCCATGATCGGATCTCGGCAGTTTATTGCCTTATTCTGGAAGCGCTTAAAGAAGTTCTCGACCGCTTCTTCATCCTTTTGCTTCTTATCAAACAGTGTTCTGATTGACACCTTAGTATCATCATCGAAGAAGTTGGTAAGAAACATGCTCTCCATATCGTCCCAGCTGTTGATACTTCCTGGCTTGAGACGACGGTACCAATCGAAGGTAGCTCCACGTAAGGTGCTAACGAATGACCAGACCATCAAGGGTTCATTGCCGGAGATCAAACCCAGGTGAGACTTGAAGTAAATCATGTGCTGAGTAGGCGAACCTCTTCCGTTGAACGGCGTAAAGTTGATTAAGTTGAACTTCGCCGGATGTAGAATCGACTCCCACTCTCTAAGATTAGGACATAGGATGCATGTCTTCTTTACCTCTTGAGAAAACATCAAAGCATTGATCTTGCTCTCAAGGTCTTTCATCTTCACATCTTTGCCTGTATCTCTCTTTTGGCAATTTTGAGAAGGACTAATAAGACTACCCCCAGTGTTGGTGTTGTTGATGGGGCCATCCCCAGTGTTGGTATTATTGTTAGGGCCACCCCCAGCATCTTTGTGGTTAGGAGGGGTATCGGTGTTGATATTCTCCTCCACTTTTGGGTCGCTGTCTATCTGACCGATAGTGTTGTGATAACTAGATTCACCATGCTGATTTGATAACTCTTGGAGTTGTTGGGCATGTAAATCCTGATAACTCTTGGAGTTGTTGGGCATGTAAATCCTGATAACTCTTGAAGTTGTTGGGCATGTAAATCCTTAACCCGTTGTATGACTATTTTCATCTCGATTTTAAAATATTCCTTCTGTTTGGCCAATGCCTATTGAAGGAGTTGAGCCATCTGCTCAGTAGTGATCATGAACAATTCTTGATTTCTTCCCGCACTAGATACTATATTGTCTGAAACGATTGTAGAGTTTGCATCTAATGCTTCATCATCTGAGGAATGCCCTCTCCTCAGTCTAGGCCTGATAGTCCTAGACCGTAGCCAAGTAAGACGCTGAGATGCCCCGGGCAAAGGATCGGGATTGGAATGTCAGGTTGACTTCCCCTTGTCGGCCATATTGATAGTGGCCTTCGGGAATTCGTCAGCTTGACTGGTTGATCTTCTTTTACGGAAGTGCCTTGATTTGGGTTTGAACGCTTCAGTGGAGATCCTTTTAAATACTGCCCTGATTAACCTCTCAGAAGGACAGTGAGAATCTGATCCTAGAGTACTTCTCTTTCGAGATTTGTTCGTACCCCCAGTAGGATAGTATAACTCATCGGCGTTGTGGTCGGAGCAACCTATCGACTATTTTCTTGAATTATTAGGGATAACATTGTCTTCTATCTGACATGATTTCTTCTGATTAGGTAATGCCTTGCTGGCATTCATAGGAGTCACATGTTTGGAATCATACCCTTGTGATGGTGAAACCCTAACAGGCTCCTGATTCTCGACACACACCCCAAAGTGGGTAGTTCTAGGAATCAATTTGTTAGGAGGGCGTGTACGACCCCTAGTCTGAATAGTTGCTTGGGAATTATTCAACAGACCCAAGTGTTCCTTAACAAGAGTTTTGCCTTGATCTTCATGTAGAGGACTAAGGCGATCCTTCAATAGAATCCTAAACTTAGAGAGATCCACACTACCGTAGGGCTTCACCGGAGGTTTGAGAGCAAGATGAACAAGATCGGAAGTTGACGGAGGCTGGGAGGCAGCCTTGGAGCTAGAATTCGGTAAGAGACATGACTGACGTCTCTCCCTAAGTGGAGGCGTCTTAGCTATTTTTGGTGTCGTTCTAGGCGTTGTTTTGGTCTTTCGCACCCAAACTTGCTTAGATTTTGGTGATTCTTTGACCACATCTTCCTTTTGCAATTCTTGTGCCTTTTGTACAAGGATTCATGCATGCACAAGAAGTGCATGGTGTTTCTGGATGTGCTCCTCAAGAGTAGAACATGTTTGTTTGACACAAACCCATTTGTTAGTCGGCGATTGGGAGGAGGAACCAATTGCTTGCTACAGTGAAGGCTTAGTCATTTGGCACCTTATGAATTCTAAATCTGATTGATAGCTTAGTCCATTCACCTGCGCCAAAGCTTTGGTGGATTGACGGGCAAGACGTTGGCGCCGTCTCTGTCGAGCCATCTTCGTCAGAACTATCACGCTTTCAACAAGAAACTCCTTGACTTTTGGGGAGTTGTTGTGAGCATCAGATCTAGCTTCCTTGGACGCTGGAGAGGAGTCTTCAATAGAACTTGGGCGAATATTGTTACTCCGAGTCTTTAGATCTGAAGGCCAATGTAGCTTCTTCACGGAAGTGGTCTTCCTGCGCTTACAAGAAGAGTAAGATTTGGAGGAGGAGGAGGAGACGTACTCCTCGAACTTCTACTGGTCGAACTCGTATTCAACCTCTTCATCCACAATAATCTTGATCATATAGATCCCGACAAAGTGCAAGCTATCCAGGAGCTGCAGCCACCCGGGAATCTCGAAGAATTGAGAGGACTACAGGGATGTCTCACATACATCCATAGGTTTATCGCAAATCTCTTGAGTAAATGCCAACCCTTCTCAAAGATAATGAAGAAAGGTGTGTCTCTTGTGTGGGACGAAGCTTGCCAGAAAGAATTCAATGAGATCAAAACTTATCTCTCGAACCTACCGGTTTTGGTAGCTCAGGTCTCAGGGAAACCCTTCTTGATCTATGTGTAGGCAATGGAGCATTCTTTGGGTGCTCTATTAGGACAAGATGACAACAACGGCCACGAGCAAGCTGTCTATTACCTGACTAGAACCTTAACGGGAGCTGAACATCAGTATCCCATGGTCAAAAAGGTAAGCTTGGCCTTAGTGTCCCCAATTTCGAAAATGCAACATTACTTGGTCGGTCAAACCATACATGTCATCTCCCGGGTGAATTCCATCCGAATCTTCATGACACAACCCGGGTTATTAAATTAGCGCCTAGCAAGATGGGCTCTTTTGTTATCCTAATATGTTATACGCTTCATGCCATAGAAGTCTGTCAAAGGGCAAGTCATTTGCGATCTCATGGTCAGTCATCCATTAGAGGCAAAAACTGATTTATTCGAAGATATGCCAGATGAAACCCACAAAGCCAATATGATTTCACAAAAAGAGATCTAGGCATTATTCTTTAACGGTGTGTCCCGGGCAAGCCCAGAAGGGACAATTGTCGCAGGAGTGGGAACTGTGTTGATCTCTCCCTAAAATCTAGTGTTACCCCGAGCCTTCTCTTTAACAGAGCTGTTCTCCAATAATATGGCTAAGTACAATGCCTTGCTCATTATACTTGATCTTGCTAAAGAATTGGGGATAAGATATCTCGAGGCATATGTTAATTCCAAACTCATTGTCAATCAGATGACAGGGGAATACGAGGTCAGGATTGAAGACTTGATTCCTTTTTATGAAGTGACTAACGAATTAGCCGAGTCGTTTGAAGACTTTTGCATTGACTACGTGTTGCATCACAAGAACACACATGCAGATGTATTGGCATCACTTGTAGCCACTCTGGCCTAACTGCTAGGGATGAGTTACCACATCACTGTCGCAAGTCGGCAACTCTTTCGACTGAAGTATGTTCTGGAAGTGAATGCAACTCGCTAGACTACAGGTCAACTCAAATCGAGATATTATTGGCCGAAGAAATCAAAGAGCGGGGGTCTGTTCATAGATATGAGCCAAGATTTTACTACGACTCGATGACGAAGATGTTGTATTGTAGGTTGTATGACAACATGCTACTACGATGCCTATCAACCAAAGAAGCACAAGAAGCCTTGAAAGAAGCCCATGATGGTACCTACCGAGCTCACCAATCCGGACCTAAGCACTAGGATCGTTTGCAGAGAATGGTATTATTGGCCCCAGGATGATTAGGGATACTGTAGCTTATGCAAAACGTTGTCATGCGTGTCAGATCCATGCTAATTACATGCAACAACCGCCTGAAGACTTGCATCCAACAACAACTTTGTGGCCTTTCGAGACATGGGGGATGGATATCGTCAGACCGATATCTCCGCCATCAGCAAAAGGTCATCGTTTCATCCTAGCGATTCTCTAAATGGACTGAAGCCATTCCTTTGAGAGAAGTCAAAACCAGCGATGTGGTCAAATTCATAAAGCATCACATCATCTCGTCATCGTCTACATCTTCATTCGAAGGACGTTGAGGAGAATGAGTTAGACCACCCCTATCATTTTTATTTTTAGGGGTGCATTTGAACCACCCCCAGTGTTATTGAGGGGTGTGATTGTACTACTACCAGTATTTGGGCGCGATTAGACCACTCCCAGTATCTGGATCGCTATCAACTACAACGTTTTAGGTGCGATGGCTAGATTCAGCTTGCTGATTTGATAAAGCTTGAAGCTGCTGGTTAAGTAACTCCCTCACCCGTTGCATGTTCAACTCCATTTGCATGTTCATTTCAGCTGTAATCTCTTCTCGCTGTCGAGCTAAAGCCTCTTGAAGCATTTGAGCCACTTGATCTGGGGTGATCATGAACGACTCTCTTGCTTCCCCCATGCTAGACATTGTGTTGTTGGAGGCAATTGCAGTACATGTATCTGAGGGCTCGTCATCTGAAATGATTGTGGAGCAAGTGTCTGACAACTTGTTATCTGAAGGTAGTCCTTTATGCATCCTCGGATAATCCTTATGTCCGATGGCTTCTAACTGGAGCCGAGACATTCGTTAGGCAATTCCTAGACTGACTTTTCCTCTTGAGCTAAAGTCAGGATTAGGATCATTCGAGCATCGTGTTGATTTTCCTTTGTCAATCATGTTGATGGTGACTTCAGGGAATTCATCATCCCGAATGGTGGATTTTCTCTCGTGGAAGCATTTTGGCTTGGGCTTTGACGCTTCAGTGGTAAGCTTCTCTAATATCGAGACCCTTTCTATAATGGTCCTGGGGCAACTATATTTTGATAACTCCATCCTGATAAGCCTCTCACATGGACAGTGAGAGCTATTTTCTTGGAAATCCTTCTTTTGGGATTTGTTCACACCCTTAACCTGATGGTGCAAGTCATTAGAGCAATTCATTGCTTGTTGGTGTGATACCCCAAGGATAACGTTATCTTTTGATGAACGTGTTTTCTTTTGGGGATGAAGAGCTTTGTTGACATTCTTGGGATGATTTGTCATCTCCTTTGAATGATCCAAGGTCACATCAGGAGTTGCACATTTATAACCACCCCTTGTGAGCGTGAGGTCTTAACGGGCTCTTGGGTTCTAATACGAACCCCCAGGTGATGAATGCCAGGAGTCCTCTTGTGCACGACGCATGAACACGTACAATGAGTTGCCCCAGTTTGTTTGGAGGTGGCAGGACACCTTTGAGCCGACTTTGGCTTGAAGGGAGTGTTTGTACGACCCTCAGCCTGAGGAACTACTCAGGTTTTATTCACCGGAGCTTTGCCTCGATCTTTGTGTAGAGGACCAGGTGATCTTTCATTAGAATCTTAAATTTGGATAGATCCACACTGTCGTAGGGCTTTTCCGGAGGTACGGGAGCAAGATGAGTGGGCTTAGAGGCTGACGGAGGCTTGGAAACGCCCGCAGGGCTGGAATCAGGCGCGAGACATGAGTCGTGTCTCACCCTAAGCAGAAGCGTTTTAGCTATTTTCAGCGATGTTTTCACCTTTGGCACCCAGACTCGTTTGGATTTCGATGATTCTTTGACCACCTCTTTCCTATTTATGCCTTGTGTCTTTCGCACAAAGGCACGCCCGTGTGCGGCCCGTGTGCGGCACGTGGGCGTCACTTTTGGATGCACTCCTTCAAGGTTGAATGATTCCTTTTGACAAGGATCCATTCTTCTGTCGTCGGCTTGGAGGATTTGTCAACAACTTATCGTTGAGGCGGCTGGATTGAATGACGCTTCCTAGACTCTAAGTCTGTGTAGTAGCGAACTCCATCGACTTGTTCTAAAGGCTTGGCAATTTGACGAGCTTGACGTTGGCGTCGCCTCTGACGAGCCCTTTTCGTCAGAGTTGGCATAACTTGATTAGATAACTCCTTGATTGGATAGGAGTTTTGACGAGCATAGTCATTTGTAGCCTTCATCGATGAATACACCTCCTTCAAAGACGAGATCTTTCCGCACTTCCAGGGAGAGTAGGATTTTGATGAAGACAAGGAGAAATATTCCTCAAATTTAGCTTCGTCGAACTATACGCGACCTCTGAATCAATCGGGATCTTGATCTTCGGTTGCGACATGACAGCCTCAAGACTGTTGGCTCCCACTGTGGTTGTAAAACCCCAAAAATTTATATTAATATAATTAATATAAGATTAATTATGATTTATGGATATTTATTTTGATAAATATAGTTAAATGGGGTATGAGTATGATACCATGTGTTTTGAATATGAACGAGTTCATTCATGAGAAGAAAAGAGTCGAAACATGCACAATGGCCAAATATGTGTAATTGGAAAATTCCAGTCCGGTCGACTGCCGCGATCGACCGTAGTCCGGCCGACCATCGCGGTCGACCACGAAACCTGCAGAAAGTCAGATTCCTGTTTTAAGTTTGTTTTGGTTTTCTAAAGCCCATATTCGTTTTCCCTGGTTTATATATATAACTTTCATGAATTTTCTCAGTTTTCTAAGAACCCTAACAGCCACCAAACCCCCACAAACCCTAATTTGATTCTTAGAGAATATTGGAGGCTTTCAAGTGGATTTTTTTGGCTTTTGGATTAGAGATCTGCTTTGGCATGGCGTCCTAAAATGTTTTTCTACAAGTTTTAGGTGAGCTCATCTCTGCTAATCACCCTCCTAGTCTTTAAAACGTTTTTAAAGAGTTTCTAACATGTTTTGTAGAGCCAAATTGACTAGTTTATGAATAAAAGTCAATTCTTTTGTATTATATGTATAAAGACTAGGTCTTTCTATGTTAAAAAGTTTGAGAACGAATTTACAAAAGTATGTAAGATCTTAAAATGATTTAATACATGGTTTAATCTGAAGAAAGATGATTTGTTCTTCGTTTCGAGTTTTTATGCATGACTTAGGGTTTTGAATATAAATTTTATGCAAATAATCATGCTATATATGTTGAGTTTGTCTTCAGAAGTTTTTATCTACTGTAGACATGCTCTCATGCAAGTTTTATGTTGTTTTAATCATGTCTGAATCACCTAAACACGGCATGAACATGACACACACAACCAAATTAAGAATCTGGAATATCAGCCCACGGTCGACCGCGCCATAGCGGCAGTCGACCGCCTATAGGACAGAGGCCTGAGTAGGCACTGGAACACATCGCGGTCGACTGTCGTTTTTGTACGGTCGACCGCCACACAATCAGTGGCCCTGTGCATGTTTTCTTTGTTGTTTTGCTTTTCCAGTGAGTCTATCGACTTTGCACTGTTATGATATAATGTTTATGAGCTGTTTAACATCTGAAATGTCATTAAACACTAGATATGGACACGTACACCAAGATATATACACGTATGTTTAAAATATGATATGTTAATATGATAAATAAGAAAAATACACAAATATTATGTTTCCGGAGTAGGAAGATGAAACTTATTTCTGCAGGACGATTGAGTAAGAGTATTACAACAATATCATCATATTATGTTTCCGGATAGGGAGATGAAACCTATTTCCGAAGGGTGATTGAGTAAGAGTATTACAAAAGTATCTTCATATTATGTTTTCGGGATAGGGAGATAAAACCTATTGCCGTAGTGTGATTGAGTAAGAATATTACAAGAGTATCGCTAATGTATAAGAGATGCATATTTGTAAGTAATATAAATTATAAATTGGTTTCTATTTTTTTGAATACCCACGCATAGGGTGCTTTCTCTGAGACCGTGACTTACACAACATGGTATTTGGTTGGCTTTTGCTTGGATGAGTTCCTTTTATGTTAGATCCATCTACCCGAGTGTAGATCAGGATGAGATATTTGTTCTACAGGTTTAAGGTTTGGAGTATTATCTATTTGTTTGTTGTTGTTCATTCATAGAGTTTGAAATTAGTATTTAGGGAGTCACAATTTGAGACATGGTATATACATGAGGGTTTCCTTATTTGGATTATTTCGCTTGACGTACTAACTCTCGTGTTGTGGATTCCTAAATACTAGTCTCCAGTTAGATTTATATTAATGATTCTATACTTATGTATTCTCTATATTTTCTATACACTCCTACCTCTTCCCCTGGGGAGAGGTGGAGATGTTCTCGCTATAGCGCTTTGACGCTCGTTGTTTTTCCCCCTTTCAGGCAGTGAGTCCAGCGCACGGAGAGTCGCAGGTTGATGAGATTTTTGCATAGATCTCACCTAGCTATTTATTATTTAGTAGTTATTTCAGAACTCCACAGTTAGTTATTTATGCTCATACTCTAGACTTGTATTTCATTTTGTAGAGGCTGAGAGCCATAGTGATATTTTATTTGACTCATTGTACTTGAGGTTTATTTCAGACTCAGGGGTATTTCTACTCTATTTTATTTAGGCTCACTGATGATTATTCTCATGCTTCCTCTGTGTATATCTGGCTTTACTCTATTTCTTTTATTTGTCTGACTGTACCTTCACCTATTTGTTGTTTCCACTAGAGAGATAGTAATTGTGATGGTGAAACATGTTGTAGCACGGTGTTTGGTGCTTAGCAGGTTTGACAATCCAGGTTTCACCTTGGACTGCAGCCTTCTGTGAACCCTGGGGTGTCATAGTTGGTATCAGAGCTCTAGTTCCAATATCCTTAGGATCATCCTTGTGTCATATTGTGGAGTTAGGATAGAGTTTCCTACGAATCGTGTATACAATCCACTAGGAATCTCTAGTGTGAGTGAGGACGTATTATATATATACGTGGGAAATTACAAATATTTTTTTATGATGAACTATTTGCTTTGAATAATAAGGCATACTATGAGTAATATGTGATACGATTTACTTATTGGTATACGTTATATCTTTTTCTGCTTGAGATTCTATTTACTGCATAATAAGCTCTACTTCTATATTATAGATGTCAGGAAGAGGACGTGGATGCCGAGGTACTCGTGCTTAAGGAGGTGAACAAGTTGATAGAGAGCCCGAGCCATAGTAGGCTCATCTGGCAGCTATCGAGGAGCAGTTAGCAGACCAGGGTCGGCAAGGAACACCCATTCAGGAGGAGATACCAGAGGGGACACCGGTAGTCATGCCGCCACTTTCGGTTGATGATGGAGTGGCTGAGCGGGAGGCTTGGCTTCGCCTGGTAGAGAGGTACCAGAAGTTAAAAGCTCCAGAGTTTCATGGTTCGATGGACTCCATTGCGGCACACAAATGGAAGGAATATGTATGCAACATTCTGGACATGATTAATGTGAATACTGTACAGAAGCATAGGCTAGCAGTTTTCAGCCTGAAGGGCGATGTAGGAGGATGGTATCGGCTTCATTTTACTCCAGAACAGAGGTTGACAGCCTCATGGGAGACTTTTGTGTATTTCTTCGAGGAGCAGTATGTTTCGGCTGTAGCAAAAGCCGGAAAGGAGTTAGAGTTGGCTCGATTGGAGTAGGGGGACATGTTGGTGATGGGTTTTGAGAGTAAGTTCATGTCACTACTTAGATTCACTGGCATGTGGCACACCAAGGAGAGACAGACTCAGATGTTTATGATGGGACTTCATTCAGATTTGCGTCGATATCTAGTATCTCAGAGATTTCGTTCAGTGCGAGAGGTGGCAGATGCTGCCATAGCCCCGAAGACAGAGACAACTATGTTTATCAAGGGTAAAGATGGAAATGCTAAGTCAAAACAGTTAGGAGATAAGGGTAAGGGTAAGAGATCTTTTACAGGCTCAGGAGGACCCCAGGTCGAGTCGCTTCTTCGTTATTGTATCATCCCATTGATTTGTATGTTTTATCAACTCACTTTGTGTGTTTGTTAGCTTCTCTATGACATTAGATAATCCTCTTTGATGCAGATAATAATGTTTATCATCTTCTCTTCGTCTTGAGCTGCGTGTGGGAACCCATAGGTAATTTTTGACGCCAACATGCATCTGCTACGATGTTCGTCTTTCTTGGATGATACTGAAGCACGAACTCATAATCCTTGATGAACTCGACCTATCACTGCTATCTCTGGTTGATTTCCTTCTAAGAGAAGTGGTATTTTAGTCTCTGATGGTCTGTGAACAATTTGAAATGAATCCCATAAAGATAATGTCTCCACACTTTAAGTGAGAAGACCACCATTGCCAACTCCAAATAATGAGTGAGATAATTCTGCTCATGGGTCCTCAACTACTATGAGATGTAAGCCACTACTCTCTGAGTCTATATCAAAACACCTCCCAGACCTAACAACGATACATCTGTGTAGATAATAAAGGTCTTGTCACTGCTCAGAATGATCAACACTGGTGTTGTAGTCAACTTTGCCTTCAAAGTCTCAAAGCCTATCTGACATTCGGGGCCCCAAACAAACTGCACACCCTTCTTCGTAAGACATGTCAGTAGGGTTGCAATCCTAGTAAAATCTTGAATACATTTTTGGTAGTAATCGGCAAGCCCTAAAAAGCTACAAATCTCTGTAACGGTCCTCGTAAGCTCCTAATCAAGAACTACCTCGACTTTAGCTGGATCAACTACAATGCCCTCCTTACTAATGATGTGGCCCAAATGGCTTCTGAAAGCCAAAACTCATATTTCCTAAACTTAGCGTATAACTAGTGCTCCCGCAAAGTCTGCAATGCCAATCGAAGGTGTTGTTCATGCCCAGCCTCTGACTTCGAGTAGATGAGGATGTCATCGATGAAAACGATCACAAACTGGTCCAAGTATGGATAGAAAACCTGATTCGTCAAATCTTTGAATACTATGAGTGAATTGGTTAGCCCAAATGGTGTGACAAGGATTTCAAAAGACCCATATCGAGTCAAAAAGGCGGTCTTAGGAATATCCATCTCCCGAATCCGTAACTGATGATAGCCAGAATAAAGATCAATCTTCGAGAAATATTGTGCTCCCTAAAACTAGTCGAATACGTCATCAATCCTTGATAGTGGATACCTATTTCATATGGTGACCTTATTCAACTCATAATAATCGATACATAAACGAAAGCTGTCGTCCTTCTTCTGCATGAAAAGGACCGGTGCTCCCCATGGAGAATGACTCCTATGTATGAAACCCTAATAAATGAGCTCCTCTAACCGAGTCTGTACCTTCCTCATCTCAGCAAGTACCATATGATAAGGTGCACGGGAGATTGGTGTTGTGCCTGGTTGTAACTCGATGTAGAACTCAACCTTCCTCACTGGAGGTAATCTAGGTATGTCCTAAAAAATATCCTGATACTCGGAGACTACTCTTGTCTCACTCAAATTGACACCCTGATCTCGCAACAACACCTTCTCAATGTATGCCAAAAATGACTCCGCAAACTAGTTTCCCTATTAGGTCGCTACAATTAACTTAGTCCCATCGAATGCTCACAAACTGACTATTTTAGCAAAACAATTGATACTGACATGGTAGGAAGATAGTCAATCCATACCAAGGATCACATTGAACTCGGACATGCGCAAGATGATCAAATTGACTACGAACTCTAACTCGTCTACGCTGATGATACATCTCCTACATATACTCTCTAATAGGAACACCTCACCCAAAGGAGTAGACACTGATAAGGGTACGTCTAGAGGATATGCAACTAACTAAAGTCTATCCATAAATGCAAATAAGATACAGGCTAGGAAGGAGTTTACAAGGAACTTACCTTCCACAATGGTCCCGCTCGCACCATGATCAAGAGGTACGACTGCATAAACTCTGCCCGAAGCTATGATCTACTGCACCGAAGTATCTGGAACATATGGAACTATCTGTCCCTGTGGTACCTCCTAAATAGCACGGACCTGACTCTCTATCCTCGGGACTGCAGGTGGTGCCTCAAGTATCAGCTGTTGGCCCTGGCCTTGAACCTCGCCTTGATTCTGCTGCTGACCCTAACCCTTGACCTGCTGGCCTCCTGCTGGTGCACTGTGACACTCTACTGCCTTATGGCCGTGTAGGCGTCAAAAATTGCCTATAGGTCCTCGTACATAACTCGAGATAGAGAGAAGACAATAAACATTGCTATTTGAGTCATAGAAGCTCATTTGACAATGACAAACACATGAAGTGAGTCGACAGACCGTGTGAAGCAACGGAACTACAGAATAACCAAACACGAACTGATCAGGAGCTGCGCGTTGCTTACAAAAGATGAAGCGCCCCTTAGGTCCCGTTTAATCCACATGTGATTCAATTATGGAAACTTGTAGATCTCCTCGTCATCTTTCCAATGCATTTTGAATCACACAATTCCGAGTTCAGACAACAAAAATACGACGGAAATGGACAGAGCGCGTGAAACTACGTTCCGGGCCTCGCCGAGACACCCCTTGGTGTCTTAGCCAGGCCGAGACACCCACGGGTGTCCGCAGCCCAAAAATACTGATTTGGCGGTTTTAAGCTGTTTTTCGATCGTTAACCGCCATGATTTGTTTCAATTGATTTGATATCATCCAAGAACATGGTTAAGTGGTTACAACTAAAGATAAAAGTGATCGATTGTTTTTATCTGAACACAGGGCTCTTGAAAACTATAAATACAGCCCTAGGTCTTTCATTTTTTTAGATCTGGAACTCACGAGAGTTGGCAAAGCCCTGCTGAATTGAGGACTGAAGGAGCACGAATTTCAGAGAGGAGGAGGAGACTTTAACGAATTCTTCAGCATAAAGAAGGAGAGTTCGATAGATTAGCAGCCCGGTTCTTTTCTTTGAGATTGTCCCGTTGTGGTGATCTCGAGAAGAGTGATTATCTCGCCGTTGCCGAGATATTTGCTTCGGCTTCTTGATTCCTTCGCAAATCGACGAAGCTCCGGATCTAATCTGATCATTTGGTGTTCCACGGATACTAATGTCCCTGTCACAGGCCAAGATCCTACGCAAGCAACGGGCAATAAACACCCATTGTATTGTTTGACGAGAGTTATACTTTCTTTTGTTTTCATTGTGTAAAGGTATTATAAAAAGACTAACTTTTGTTTTCATTATAACATTTGAAGTTGTAATAACTACATCAATGAACAAATCGACTTTCTCCCTAAACAAGCTGGCGACCATAGTAGGAGCCAACAGCTTCACTGCTGAAGCTGTCGTAATGCAGCCGACAATCAAGATCCCCATGGCTGAAGAGGTCGAATACTAGTTCGACCAATAGAAGTTTGAGGAGTACGTCTCCTCCTCCTCCCCCTCCAGTTCCGCCTCTCCTCGTAAGCGTAGGAAGGTCTCCTCCTCCCAGAAGATCTGCTGGTCTTCAGATCTGAGGACTTAAGAAGGTGATCTCCCCGCTACCACTACTACAGATGCACCTCGTAATGATCCGCCAGTGTCCAATGAAGTTAGATCTGCAGATTTGAACTCCTCCTCGATCAAGGAGTCGACTGTTGAAGGCGTGCCAAATTTATCAAAGAGGGCTCGTCAGAGGCGTCGCTAACGTCTCGCCTGCCAATTGGCTAAAGCTTTAGATCAAGTGGACGGACTCCGTTACCAAGCGGATCTGGAGTTCAGAAAGCGCCAAGTGGCTAAGCCATCTCCACAGTAAGCTTCACGAACCTCCTCCCAACCACCTACTAATGAATGGGTTCGTGTCAAACAGAATCGTTCCACTCTTGAGGAGCGTATTCAGAAGCATCGCGCACTTCTTGCGCATGCCCAGATCCTTGTGAGAAAAGCACAAGAAATGCAAAAGAAAGAGGCGGTTAAGAGATCACTGAGATCCAAACAAATTTGGATGCCAAAGCCCAAATCAACGCCTAAGGCAAAAGCAAGTGACGTTGCTCCCGAGCCTTCGTCAACTTCGGATCCTGCTCCTTCTGCTACCACACCTTCGGTGAAAACCTACGACGACGTGGACCACTCCAAATTTAGAATTCCGTTGAAGGATCGCCTAGGTCCTTTACACGAAGATCAAGGCAAAGCGCTGTTAAGGAACGCTTGGGACCGTTAAAGGAACCCCGAGCAACCATCCAGATTAGGGGTTGTACACGATCTCCTAACAAGTTCATTCCCATAACTACCCGTGTGGGGGTACCTGCACAAAACTAGGAGCCCGTTAAAATTTCATCCTCACACGGGTGTGATTCCAAATGTGTGACTCCTGCTAAAGCCAGTAAAGCGCTACCTATTCAGAAGAAGACGCGCCGAACAGACGACAGCGTTCCATCTGAGGAATCAAACCAACAGCCGATAGGTTGCTCTGACCGCAATGTCGATGAGTTATACTATCGGGTGGGGGTACGAAAAAAATCTCGAAAGAGAAGTACCCGAGAAGAGGACTCTTACTGTCCGTGTACCAAACTTATTAGGGCAGTATTATCAGTGTCTAGCTGCCCCAAGACCGATTCACAGAAGGTCTCGGTATTTGAAAGGATCTCCACCAGAACGTCTAAGTCCAAGCTAAGGCGTTTCTATAGAAAAAGATTAGCTACGCAAGATGATAAACTCCCAAAGGTCACCATCAATATGGTCGACAAGGAGAAGTCAATGTGACGTTTCAATCCACGACATTTTTCGAACATATCCCAATGTATAACTCGGTTACGCGTGGGAACTACTAGGCGTAAGGACTATCAGAGGATGAATAGCGGATTATCCTAGGATGATGAAGCATCAGATGTGAACTCTTCCATCACTTCTGACAATACGGTGTCCAGCATAGGACAATCACGCGAGGCGTTTATGGTCGACACCAAGCAAATGGCCAAAATCATCGAGGACGCCTTAGCTAAGCAAAAAGAGAACTTCATGTTCGAAATGGAAATGGCTATGCTGCAAGTGAGGGAAGAGCATGATCAACAGATCCGAGCCTTGTCGAATCAGATAGGTGAATTCAATCGTCGCAACAATGTTAGTCAATCAGCTAGCGATTCAGATGTGGATAAAGATCTCGATGCAGATAACCCTCCCGTTGACCAAAACTCTAAGAGTGACCTTACTGAGAATAACAACGTCAGGGGTAGTCCTACTAATGATGATAATCCCAAGGGTGGACGCGATGTTCCTCCTCTTAGAAATCATCCAAAACATGATACAGACAACGATGAAAAGATAAAAGACCTCGAGAGCAAAATCTGTTGGCCTCTTTGTTTTGATGATGTTTAACAAACAATTTATTACTAATGTTGTTTATCTAGTGTTGGTATATTTCTATTTATTGTAGACAAACAACGTGTTGGAGGATGGATGGAATTGCGCCTACACGATCATATCCAATGGAGGTTGGTGGAATTGTGGAGTGAAGCAACATACAATTCAAGTTAAAAATCAAGTTCAAGCTTCATCCACAAAGTGTACCAAGTCAAGCTTAATTGAAGATCAAAATTTCTTGGGTAATTTAGTTTAGGAGTTTATATTATGTGTGTTAGTACTTTAAGCTCAATCATATACACACATACACGTTTTGGTTTTGTATATATATAGTTATATATATACATATATGTTTTGGTTTGATAGTTTTCATGTTTATAAATATGAAATTACATATTTCATATTTATCATTGTGATTTGGTTTAACTACTTAGATATGGAACATATGAGTATTTGTAAAAGCAAAATGGTTTCATTTTCTATAGTATTTGTGAAAGCAAATGGTTTCATTTTCTATTGTATTTGTGAAAATATTGTTTTCTCAGTTTATGGACTTAATAACAATCATATACATATTTTATTAAGTCTACAAAATCATTGTGCAAAGTTTCAAAATATGGTTTAGCCTAAAATGTTGTAGCATGTTTATTATCATGTCTACAATCATTCCCCAAAGTTTTACATTTTTTGGAATTTATTTGATATTTTTAAACAGGGTTTTAAAATCAGAAAAATAGTTTTCAAAATCAGATTTTCATATATCAGTTCTCGGTCAACCGCATCGGTCGACCGCACATGTGATCATTCGTCAGTGGGCAGCAAAGATTTTGTCGGTCGACCACACCGGTCGACCGAGAGCTCGAAATTTCCATCGGTCGACCGGTGCGGTCGACCGAAGAAGTCTCTGCTCGTTTTCTCAGATTGGGATCTGGATCGCGGTCGACCGCGAATTTTTTTGGTCGACCGCCGCTCAGTCAGATTCTTTCCAACGGCTAGTTTTGTTACCGTTGGCTGGGGCTTTTTTTTGTCATCTGTTTAGGGTTTTTTTGCTGTTGTTTCCTCTTCCTATATAAACCCCCAAACCCCCTTCTATCTCAGCAATCCAAGAGAGTTTTTAACCAAGTTTAAAAGAGTTTTAACAAGGGTTTTAGTTTTGGTTTAAGTGTGTTTAAGAAGCTTTTAAGCATTTGGAAGTTTGAGTTTGAGAAATCAATTTCACAAGAGCTTGAGGAGATCATCTATTGGTGTTTGGGCATCCAACTATTCTCCTTCTACCTCTTGATCTATTGAGAAGTTTTCTAACTCTTTTCTCTAGCAATTTTATTATTGATTTTCATATTCTTATTATTGCTAGTTTGCTATTTGAGTTAGATTTGATTTTATCTCATTGTTACACACACCCAATTGAGCTTATTGTATTTGCATTCATAATATTTTTAGGTTGGTGAGAGTTGTGACAATTGAGTGTGAGCTTTCATTGTGTTCTCATCCATAGTAGAGAACAAACATTTATTGTATTGAGCCTTATTGTGAGATTCACTTTGTAATACATTTGTACACCGAGAGAAGTGTGTGGCGAGAGTCGGGGATCGTCCCAAGAGGAGTGGCGTCGGTTGATGAACCTAGGAAGAGGTTGTAACCGAGCACTTGAGGGAGACACGTCTAGTTCAACACTTGAGAGGGTGTAGAGTGGGATTGCAAGAGTGGTGATTGTAAAGTTTTTGGTTAGCTAGAAAACCGAGTGTGAGGTGTAAACGTTATTCGGGTGAACGTAGAAAACCCGGTTGTGATAGTGGATTTCTCCCCGAGAGTGGGGAGTGGAGACGTAGGACGGAAGGTCCGAACTCTGTGATCATATTGTTTGTTTGCATTGTTCATTTTGCACTATCACATTTTTAGTTTGATTATATCACCTTTGTGTTAGTTTATATATCCTTGCACATATATTGCTTATATCTTATTGCTAGGATATTTCTTGTTGTTCATATTGCTTATCCTAGCTCATATATCTTGTTGTATTTCATACTTGCTAGGATAGCTTGTTAATTAATTTTAATTGGCATATAATCGGATTAGATTAGCATAAGAACCTAATCACCCCTCCCTCTAGGGTCTAACAAAATCAATGCTCTGATGTCTGCTCGAGAGCTGAAGAAGATCGGCATTCCGTGTCCCTACCCAAGAGAGTAGGAGTCGATCCCGTACCCGACGAAGTTCAACCTGATCAACTTCACACCATTCAACGGGAAGGGCTCGCCCACTCAACATCTGATCTACTTCAAGTCCCACTTAGGCATGATCTCCGGCAATGAAGCCTTGATGGTTCGATCATTCGTTGGTACCCTTCGCGGGCCCGCCTTTGATTGGTACCACCGTCTCAAGCCTAGAAGCATCAACAGCTGGGATGATCTGGAGAACCTGTTCCTCACTCACTTCTTTGATGATGACACAGAGGTGTCAATCATGACACTCTTTGATGAGAAACAAGAAGACAATGAGACAGTCGACGACTTCATCAAGCGCTTTCGAAATAAAGCGATGAACTATCAAGATCCAGTCACAAAAGACTTCATCCGCCAAACTTGTTATAACAACCTATCCATCGATACATTGGAAGTTATGGGAGTAGCACCATCCAACACCTAGAAAGAGTTGAAAGTGCACGGAGAGCAGGCCGAGCGCTTCCTCAGAAGAAAGAAAACCGAGAGAAGCCAACCGACGGCTAACCCTCCAAACTCAAGCTTCGTCTCCCATGGTAAGGGAAAGGCGCCTACAGTAGTTGTTGATGTTAACCAGACATCGCAACAACGATCCCGAAGATAGCAAAAGACTTCGGATCCAAGACTCCAAAAGGAGTACTCCTAAAAGGACGAAAACGTTCCAGCCATTTTCGAGTCCCTCCTTGAAAATAAAAAGATCAAGTTACCACCTATCATAGATCAGGAGGAAGCTGACAATACTGCGGATCTGAAGTACTGTACGTACCACAGGAGGATCCTTCATCTTACCAAGGCTTGCTTCGCTCTTAAGAATAGCATCCAAACCTTGGTTGAAACCGGCGTCATAATGCTCAATTAAGTCGAATGAAGACTCTGACAAGTATAAGAGTATAAACTGCTCCTTCCGACACTCCGAAGAGTATACGAGTATAAACTGCTTCTAAAGACTCCGATAAGTATAAGAGTATACACTGCTCCTTCCGACACTCCAAAGAGTATACAAGTATAAACTGCTTCTCAATACTCCAACAGGTATATGAGTCTAAACTGTTTCCTTTCTTTCACGAGAAGTTCCTGGAAGAATATCGTATGTGATATTCTTAAGGATAACCCGACCATTTAGCTGAGTATAATGTTAGACCTAGTTTCACAAAAAAAGCTGGGGGTGGATGTAATGGGAAGTTCCCGGAAGAATGTTACGTGTAATATTCTTAGGGATAACCCTGTCACTACAAGAAGGTGATGAATAAGAAACTCTCACACAAACTCCCGCTATGTTGGTGCACTCGACACCCCCATTTTTAGAGTTCGGACATAGTACTCGAAATTTTAGTCTCTTGATCATTGATAATTGTCAAACTCCTTCGTGTTAAGTATTTGTCACTTAACACTAGGAACTCTCTTCGAGTGATTTGTATGAATCAACACTCCTATTGTAATTTGTACTCCTCCTCTCACTGTTCTTTTGGTCAAACCATCCTATAGTTAGGACCACAACCAAAGCCAAAATCTCCTCTTGATTCTATCCTTGAATGAGAGGTCAACTTTCAAATCGAATGATCAAACCTTCCTACAGTTAGGGTCACCTTAAACTCCTGCTTGGTCAAACCTTCCTATAATTAGGGCCAAAACCACAATTCACTCTCGATAAACGAGAAATCTACCTTTAGTTCAGTAATCAAACTTTTCGACAGTTAGGATTATCCGAATCTTTTTAATTTTCGGAGTGGAGACGCCACTCTTAGTTTTACTCTTCAAATTCTCGAGGTAGAGATCCCACTTCGAGTCTCCTTTGCAAATGGAGATAGAATATAAAATTTTTCTTCTTTAGTTTTGGCAGATAGAATATAAAATTCTTCCTCTCCTATTTTGGGTTCGTCTTTGCCCCAAGAGAAGACACTATCCTTCAACTCCAAAATCTGTGCTTCATACGCATGGGGAATTTTATCCCGAATCCTAAGAAGAGATAAGTCAACGCCTAACACGCGTTGTCAGTTTAGTCTTTCACCGATTGAAAAAGACACTAGAATCTAAGTCTGGGGAAGTTTATCCCGAAGCCTAAGTAGGAATAAGTCAGCGCCTAACACGCGTTGCCGGTTAGTCTTTAACCGTAAAAAGGATAAAAGCCTACATATTTAATATTGTGACAGGTTGTTATTAATAACACCATAATCAGTGCCTTACACACACGGGGAATTTTATCCCGAATCCTAAGTAGGGATAAGTCAACGCCTAACACTCGTTGTCGGTTTAGTCTTTAACCGATTGAAAAAGATACCAGAATCCAAGTCTGGAGAATTTTATCCCAAAGCCTAAGAAGAGATAAGTCAACGCCTAACACGCGTTGCCGGTTTAGTCTTTCACCGATTGAAAAAGATACCAGAATCCAAGTCTGGGGAATTTTATCCCGAAGCCTAAGTAGGGATAAGTCAGCGCCTAACATGCATTGCTGGTTAGTCTTTAACCGTAAAAAGGATGAAAGCCCACATATTCGACATTATGGCATGTGGTTATTCATAACGCCAAAATCCGTGCCTTACACAGGCAGAGAATTTTATCCCGAATCCTAAGAAGGGATAAATCAATGCCTAACACGCGTTGCCGATTTAGTCTTTCACCGATTGAAGAAGATACCAGAATCCAAGTCTGGGGAAGTTTATCCCGAAGCCTAAGTAGGAATAAGTCAGCGCCTAACACGCGTTGCCGGTTAGTCTTTGACCGTAAAAAAGATAAAAGCCCACATATTCAACATTGTGGCTAGTTGTTATTAATAACACCATAATCCGTGCCTTACACGCGTGGGGAATTTTATCCCGAAGCCTAAGTAGGGATAAGTCGGCGCCTAACATGCATTGCCAGGTAGTCTATTCCCGTTAGAAAGATGAAGTCTATGTATTCAATATCATAGCACTAAGTCTAAGAGAGTTAACTTTTTTAGCACAACTTTACATGCAGAATGAACTCAGACAATACGCATGCTAGCCCGACTCAAACGGTAGTTGGTAAAGGCTTATCAAATCTGTTGATGGCTAAGGATTTGCCAAAAATCCTATAAGTGTGAAAGTCAATGACGCACCAGCTCCATTAGTTGGTCTCGTGACTTAAGGATCCTACAACTTCAGGATGAAATCTATACATGCAGAACAACCAAGCCCTAATAGTTGGTCTTGTAGCCTCGATATTCAAGCCGGTCAATGCCTAACCCTAGGTCAACGCTAGTCTACGCATTACGATAAAAGTCAATGCTGGGTGATCCGAAACCCTAGGTTAACGCCGGTTAACACGTAACCCTAGGTCAACGCTAGTCAACGCGTTGCGATAAAAGTCAACGCAAGTCAATATATATCGTGACAGAGATAATTATTTCTAAGGCAACTCGATGACACGAGCCAAAATCAACTCACCAGTTTTGATTCAAGACTTTGATGACAGCCAAACGATAAACACAGCGCCGGGACAACTTCAGCTATTCGTCAAAATATCGAATAGGCTAAAAATCGAAGGAGTTAAGAATCAAAGCTAACTACAGATCCTTTTACACCGACTAAAGGTTGGACCGATCATATCTAAAATATTTAAGGCTTATCTATAAAAGAAACGAGACTGAAACACTTTGGAGGGGTTATCTGTAGGCGTCAAAAATTACCTATAGGTCCCCGCACACGGCTCGAGATAGAAAGAAGACGATGAACATCGCTATTCAAGTAACAGAAGATCATTTGACAATGAACAATGCTATTCGAGTCATAGAAGATCATTTGACGATGACAATGGCATGAAGTGAGTCGACGGACCGTGTGAAGCAACAGAACTTCAGAATAACCAAACACGAACTAATCGGGAGCTGCGCGTCGCTTACAAAATACGAAGCGCCCCTCAGGTCCCATTTACTTCACATATGATTCAATTATGGAAGCTTGTAGATCTCTTCGTTGGCTTTCCAATGCACTTTGAATCACACAATTCCGAGTTCGGACAACAAAAATACGGCGAAAACGAACAAATCGTGCGAAACTACGTTCCGAGCCTCGTCGAGACACCCCTTGGTGTCTCAGCCATGGCTGAGACACCCAGAGGTGTCTCGTCCATGGCCGAGACACTCACAAGTGTCTCGGCCACGCCGAGACACCCACGGGTGTCCGCAGGCCAAAAATGTTATTTTGCGATCGTTAACCGTCTGGACTTGTTTCAATTGATCTGATATCATCCAAGAACGTGGTTAAGTGGTTACAACTGAAGATAAGAATGAATCAATCATTCTTATCCGAACATAGGGCTCCTGAAGTCTATAAATACAGCCCCAATGCCTTCATTTTTTTAAATCTGGAACTCACGAGCGTTGGCGAAGTCCTATGGAATTGAGTACTGAAGAGCACGAATTTCAGAGAGGAGAAGGAGACTTTAGCAAATTCTTTGGCTTAAAGAAGGATAGTTCGACAAATTTGCAGCGCGGTTCTTTTCCTTGAGATCGTCCCGTTACGGTGATTTCAAGAAGAGTGATTATCTCGCCGTTGCTGAGATAATTGCTTCGGCTTCTTGATTCCTTCGCGAATCGACGAAGCTTTGGATCTGATCTGATCGTTTGGTAGTCTACGGATACTAACGTCCCCATTACAGGCCAAGATCCCACGTAAGCAGCGGGTGATAAACACCCTTTGCGCTGTTTGACGAGAGTTGTACTTTCTTCTATTTTCATTATGTAAAGGTCTTATAAAAAGACTAACTTTTGTTTTCGTTGTAACGTTTGAAGTTGTAATGACTACATCAATGAACAAGTCGACATTCTTCCCAAACAGGCCGATCTTATGACAATGATAACATGAACCCTCAAATTTACTCTGTTGTGGTGCTCTCTGTTCCTGTTGAGGTCCCTTCTTATGGGAACCTTTCTGCTACTATTGTGACCCCTTGCCCTGTTGCTGGGGTCCTCCGGGTCCAAAAAATTTTCTCTTGTTCTTTCCATTGTCCCCAGATTGTCCTACTTTAGAGTTTCTGTCCTTGCCCTTCTGGAATATGGCGATCTCGGTCTCCTATGAGATAGCGGCATTAGCAACCTCTCGCACTGAGTGAAAACATCGCGACACATGATAGCGACGTAAGCTCGGGCGAAGTCCTATTAAAAATATCTGAGCATGATGCTCCCCTATCTACCACATGCCCGTAAATCTGAGTAGTCCCACGAACTTGCTCTCATAATCAGCTAGAGACATGTCTCCCTGCTCCAAACGAGCTAGCTCTAACTCTTTCCTGGCCTTTGCCACGGATGATATATACTGCTCGTCAAAGAAGTAAATAAAATCCTCCCACGTGAGTGTCAAACGCTGCTCCGATGTGAACTGAAGTCGGTACCACCCTTCGGCATTACCCTTAAGGCTTAAAGCTGGTAGTCTCTACTTCTGAACTGAATCAACATTGAGCATATCTAAAATACTTCCAACATCTTCCTTCCACTTATAGGCTGCAAGTGAATCTGATGTACCTTGGAACTCTAGGACTCTCATCTTCTGGTACCTCTCCACCAAACAGAGCCAAGCCTCCTGCTCTGCGCCTCTATCTATAGTTGGCGGTGGTGTAACCTCTGGTGTTGCCTCCACAACAGGTTCAGCTGGTATAACTGGTAGAACCACAATAGTGGTGTTGCTGGCAAAACCTACTGTGCTATCTGCTCCTCAAGTCCTGCCAATCTGGCTGCAAATGGTGTTATAAGGTCAATCAAGTACTACAGGGCCTGCTGCGGCTCGGGCTCTGTCTCATCTTGCCCAGCTCCCTGAGCACGGGTTCTACCACGACCACGTCCTCGTCCTAATATTTATAAGCTTAGGAGTAGAGCTTATTAGACACAGTAAATGAAACCTCAAGCATAAATAACATAACATATAACAATAGGAAAAAACATATCACATAGTATTCACCCAAAATACTTCATAATTAGAGTAAGGTAGTCATAAAAAATTTTCTCAAAATTTTCAAGTTACGCGTATCACGACCTCACTCAATCTAGGAATTCCTAGCAAATTCTATACATGAATCCTAAGAAACTCTATCCTAGCTCTATAACTCGACACAAAATATCTTAAGAATGCTGAAACTAGAGCTCTGATACCAACTGTGATGTCTCTGGTTTCACACAAGGCTGCAGTCCAAGGTGAACCTAAGGATGTCAAACCTGTCATGCACCCACGTTGTGCAATAACACGTTTCACCATCACAGTAATATCTTTCTAGTGGAAGTCAAACAATAATCAAGTGTAGGTATAAAGCAGATAAAATAAATATAATAATGCAAGGAACACAATATAGAGAAAAGATCCAAAAGTAAATGTAAGCGTGTCCCAACAAGAAAATGAAGTACAACTGATGTCTGAAACAAATGTGAAATATCTCAATACGTAGAGTCAAATTAAAACAATACTAAGGCACTCTGCCTCCAACATGAAATACATCTCTATAGTCTGACAATAAGCAATAACTACTGTGGAGCGTTAATAAACTACTAATAATAAATAATAAATGCTATGTTAAAAATTCGTCAACCTGCGACTCTCCGGACACCTGACTCGCTGCCTGAAAAGAGGGAAAACAACGAGTATCAAAGCACTAGCGAGAACATCTCCACCGCCCTTAGGGGGGAGGGGGTTAGGAGTATAAAAATACAAATTAATACATATAGATATATATAAATAATCTATCGTGAATTAAGAGAAAATTGATATTTAGAAATCTACAACACGAGAATGGGTACGTCGAGCAAAATAATCCAAACAAGGAAACCCTCATGTATATACCTCGTATCACAAATTGTGAATCACTAAATACCAACTCCAAAATCTATGAATAAGAGTAATAAGACAAAGGACAATACTTTACCTAGCATCATTTGAAACCAATCGTGTCAAAATAACCTACACTACCCTTGAGTAGGTGGCGCAGTCACAAAAATAAGAATCCGGTAAAAGAATCTTGTATAATATACGTCGTGTAAAACAACCTCAATTTTATACGCTACTCTCGGGGTAAATAACATAGGAGCATGAAAATAAATATGTGTGATCCTCTAACAAAAAATAATAATGATGAGTAACACGCTCACAATATCCTGTAGCATCCCCTACCTTACTCAATCGCCCTGCGAAAATAGGCACATCGACCCAATCTGAAATGATGCATCATAGAGTGTAGTCTACCACGGTCTCATTGTAATATACCAACTAACCCACTCAGAGTGTAGTCCCCCGCAGTCTCATTACGGAATGCCAACTAACCTACTCAAGCATTCACAATTATCATGAAATGCAATATGCGTCACTCACTATCATGACAAAATTCAAAATATAGGTTGCGCACCTCCAAACACTCGTTCATTCTCAAATCCAATACGTGCATACTCTCACAATCATGCACGTGTGTCTACACATATCTCGTACATCGTGGTTGCGATCAAACATGTGTGAAGAAGCAAAAATATCAAATCAGCTCATTATCGATCGACTGATTCTCTTGTTCGTTCGACCGGTCGGTAACGTGCACAACATATGCACAAGATTTCAGCCTTGATCGGTCGACCAATACCTATGGTCGGTTGACCGACCACAGAAACGATGTAGTTTCCTGATGACTAATCGGTCGACCATTTTCCTTGATCGGTCGACGAATCAGAGCAAAAACTGGTGGCGAAAAAGTTACAGGTTTTCGTCTACAATTTAAAAAAAATCAATCTTTTTCAAATAAAACTCATGTGTTAAACTTGTTTAATGTAATTAGGGTTCAGTTGTCTACATGAAATATAATTATCAAGTTTGAGTGAATTCTAATAACCCTAACATGATCATGTTTGTAAGAATCATTATAAAAATGACTAAAATCAACATAAAACTTATGTTAGATCTATTTCAGAATCTAAAACCAAATCAAGAAATTCGCTTTAAAACCTTTTATGTTAAAATGGTTAAATCTTTATGTCATATAGTTTAAAGAAGCGTTCTTTACTCAAAAATAGGTTTTAAAAATTCAATAAAACTCAAATAAAACCAAATAGAAATGGGGATGGGATTGGAGGAGATGAAACTCACCTCAAAATCGTGCTGAGCACCTCAAACACGCGAGAGACATGATCCTCCTTCACAAAACACCGAGAAACTCGCCCTCCTCTAGGTTCTTACTTCTCAAAGCTCTCAAAACTCACAAAATTTACTCTAGGGTTTTTGAGAAGGGTGACTGCTGCTCAGAACGTGGAAATATGAAGAATAATGGAGGAGGAAGTCGGTATACACGTATATATACGTGTACAAAAAACAAACCCGATTCGAAACCAAATCCCACCTGGATTCTGGCAATCGTCGGTCGACTGATCACTAGGCATCAGTCGACCAGTGAATGATCATTGGTCGACTGATCCCTAAGTGTCAGTCGACCGGCCAGAGGCTGATTTCAACCGAATGTTCTTGTGCATACTCGTATATACTTATATACGTACTTAATCGATCTCAAATCGATAACCATCATACTCATTCATTCCAAAATGATAACAATCATAATAAAAATTATTTAATATTATTTTTACAATATTTTCATAATTTACAGGGTTTTACACTAATCATATATTTATCTTAGAAATTCACATCGAATTAAAACTATGCATCAGTAAAAATTCTAGTAATCAAATATTTTTTAATCCTAATTAAATCATAAATATCCATGATTTAAAATTTTTTATTCTAACAATTTCAAGGAAAACCTATTGAAAAATTACAAAAAATATTATAAAAGATTTCAAAAAAACACATGTCCCCTTGAAAATAAATAATTACAAAAAAACCTTTAAAACATACAATTTCCAAACATACACTAAAAATTAAAAAATAAAAAAACAACCACTTGAAAAATATGAAAAAATTGAAAAAAACTCCCTTTAATATCTAAAAATTGCAAACAACCCTTGAAAAATATGAAATTACAAACAATCACATAAAAATCCAAATATTACAAAAAAATGGAAAATATGAAATTGCGAACAAGGCTCCTAAAATACAAAACTTACAAACAAACTCTTACATTTTTAAAATTACTAATAACTACCTGAAAACTTTAACAATTACAAATATGCATACTTTCTTTTTAATTCAAAAATTACACACGATCTCTAAAAAGATCTGAAAAATAAAAAAAACCCCTTTAAAATCTTAATATTATAAAAAAAAACTTTATTGGGGGTTTCCTACCAAACGTTACTGGGGGTTAATGAGGGTTCTCTATTAAAATTTAGTGGGGTTGTTTTGATCATTTGACTGCATATGAATTTGCAGAGTTAATTTGTAGGGTTTACCACCAACACTTATTGAGGATTTAGTGAGTTTCAAATATATTTGAGGTTTGTTGTCAAGACCCAAATTTATTTGGGATCTAGTGAAGTTTTACTCATATATATTCTAATTTTTTTCATAAAATAGATAGAGAAGAACAATAAACCTGACATAAATTATCTAAGTATTTGACTTCGTGCAGTGCACGTGCATTTTAACTAGTTTATTGAAAACAAAAAGTTTTTCAAAACTTTCCAGCCTTTTGCAAAAGTTGTACGATGAATTTTGTATGTAAGTACTTAGTCTTCTATAACTACTATAAATAGCTCAATAGAAATGGAGATGGAAAAAAGATTATAAATTTTCTTTGTCTAAGAATAAAAGATTTCTTTACCATGTGCAAGAATCTTATACCTTTATTCCAACATCGAAAGATTCTAAGTACTAATTTTTATTCAGGGACTTGAAAGCTTCCATGCATCTGATATCACCATCCCCTTCATAATTTTAGATTCATTTGAGCCTTATTAATTGGCCCCATTAGCATTTTAATAATGTGACTAACTAAATGTCACACGAAACCTACTTTTAATAAGTTTTTTCTCTTTGTGGTGATGGCAATGCCTCCAGCCTCATAGGAGTTGACCGACACTTCCATGTTAAAATATGAATGTCAAACGCGCCGTGGAGCTCTTACCGTCCCTCTCAAACCTTTCAAGCCAACTTCCATGTGCGGACAAATAGCAAGACGAGTCCCATTTCCCTTTCCAAATATTAAATAAAGAAAAGGCCAAAATATATATATATATATTCGAGTACCTCGTGTTTCCATTTCCTCCAACAGTTCAGACTGTTGCATTTGCTTATTATAACTATAATTATAGTGCAAAATAGCAGTTTCATACTGCTGCATTTGCTTAAATTATTACCGCATATAGCAGAGTAGATTTAAATTCTTATAATTTTTATTGCAGCTATACTTCCAGCTGTAAATAGCTGTTAATTTCGAGATGTCAAGATTTTAGATTTCCATCGGCTGCAAATTAAGTTATAATTGTAAACCTTATTTGCAGTCTATAAGCTTGCGGAAGTTGTTACCTGCAAAAAATTGGAAATCTTTTTGTAACCCTAGTTTAACTGCATTTATTGGTTATAGTGAACTAATAGCTGCAATTACATTTGCCAGCCTCGTAGTTGTAACGGACCAAACAAGTACCGTGGTCAATCTAGAAAAGGACAAAACTCAATATCTACTGTCCTCACATTGCTCTTAAAAACAATTAAGAAGATAATGACAGGTTAAGGTGATTGATTAAGATTAGCGGCGAGGTGATTAAAGGGTCATTATTGGTTTAGGGGAATGCAGGGGGCTATGTGGTGAAGTATGGGGGGGGGGGCGCGGCAGTTCGACTCATGGAGAAGTCCAAGGGCCAATGTGGCAACAGTTGGCCAGCGTGACCCAAACCCCAAAGTTGACTCCAACCCTCACCAAAGAGCCAACCGGCCTCATTGCGACGTTCACTTTTGCTGGTTGCCACGAGCCAACGTCTCCTTCGCCCGTTCCCAAAGATGCGATGAGACGCTAGTTGTGTACTCGGCCCTTTGTTTGCGGATCCGCGAGATTTATTTTCTTTTTGTTGTTTTGTATAGAGGTACATTGTTATTGTTATCTTCTTGTCATCATAAAGTCATGATAATTGTCATATCCAAATGGGAAACGGTCTACAAGAGTAATACTGATTCAAACGGTGAAAGATAAATAGAACAAATTTTGTTGATCATAGATTGGAAAATGATTGATTGCCTTCACGGGATTGAATTTTAAACGACTACTTACAAATTTCTACAAGCGGATTACTTGTAGAAGTGCATGAACATAAGTATGAAATTACGGTTCAAAAAAGCAGTATCTCGGCTAAACCAAATGCATTTCAAAATATTACAATTTCATAATATTTTTCAATGTTGTTTTGTTTTATAAGTATTGTTTTCTCTTATTAGATTATGATAATGTCATATCCAACGAGAAATAGTATAACAGAGCAATGGTGACTCTAACCGGTGAACAATAAATAAACAAATTTTATTGATCAGAGAAAAAAAAGATTGATTGCTTTAAGTAATTGAATTTTATTGATTATTTGTAGTTTTTATTCAATTATATGTAAATAAGTAGGTATTGTTTGCTACTAAAATTAAAACAATTATTATAAAACTGAAAATAAAAGAGTTAGAACACCAGGCCTAAACGAGTGCAGTCGTGATTCACTACTCTAGAAGATAGAGGACCCACCTTTCGCCCTGGCGCAGTTGATCCTCACCCCCTAGCGATAAAAGCCCCCGGAAACGGTCGGCCTCTGTACTCGGGCGCGAATAGCAGAGCTTCTACTCAGACGAAGATGGTTGCCCGAAATATAAGTAAATAGTAGCTGAGAAAATTTTGAGGAAAAACGTAGCTCTCGGAATTTTGAGGGAAAGAGAGGATTGGATGTTTTCTTCTTCTCGCTTCTTCTTGTTGCTGTGCACCTTCCGAATGAGCTTCAGCTCTTTATATAGCCCTTGCTGTTCTTAACCGTCGCTGGTAGTCCGCAGACGTTACACAGAAATCTCGCGTCCGTTATACGTTTCCATAACTCCCGCAACCATTACAAACTTGTGTAAAACGTGCAAAAAATAAAACTTGAGAGGCAAAAAACTCGTGCGAGTACGGCGTGGCGCGCGCGTCGTGGCGAGGCGTGGCGTGGCGTGGTGAGGCGTAGCGTGCGTGCGCGAGCGCATGTGTGGAGCAACAGCCCAAACAACACTAGGCCCAAAACACTAACTCAAAGCCCATTGAGATATGAACCATTATAAACTTCTTGAACTTCTTCTCATTTTCCGATGTGAGACTATTCACAAAAGAAAAATTGCCTTTTTATGAACTAAAAGTCCAACAGTCCCCCCCAAAAGGCAATATTGACTGAAACAAAACAATAAGTAAATCAGTAAATCATAAAAGATATAGGTTGGACAACCTTTCGTATCGTGAATTCGGGAGAGGTAGCTTCCGGCTTTGAACCTTTCCTTAGTGAGTTTATCGCCACCTGAGGGACATAATGGACTAGGCCTTGAATTAGGCCCCTTGAATCAGGTATTGACAATACACACACACAATACGTCTTCATCTATTGAGTAAAGCGGGTTTAGCGTTAAAGGTCATACTCACAAAAAAACCGACTCATGAGAGTTTCTAGGGTTAGCCCAACCCCCCTCCCCCCCCCCTAACCGCGGCCATCACGGTTCCTCTCACGTAGGTAAGTCCTCAAATGGTACTACAGCTGTTTATTTAATACCCCTCATAATACACACGTTGGACTTATTAAGAGTAAAACTCAGCCTAGCCAGCTGTATCATAAGAGCATCGTCATCATAGAGAAGGGGTAGTAGCACAAGCTACATAGTGATATTTGAATATATCTGGGTCGATGCTCCACACGAGTGTCACTAGTCCAACTTGTTTCTACCACATTGAACCAACATTGGGACTAAGTCTCCAAATAAGGGTTGGGTTACCACTGTCAGTGACCTCTCTTATGGGCTTAACCCCATCTCCCTCGATGAATCCAGAACCACACTCCTGGATAATCCCTTAGTCAAAGGGTCAACAAGATTTTTCTCAGACTTTACAAAGTCCAAGATCATAACTTTGCCTATCAGGCGTTGTACAGACTTATATCTTATTTGAATATGTTTGTTGAGTTTTTTATTTACATGCACTTGCTTTAGAAGCTCTATGGTAGATCTAGAATCAGAATGAATGGAAATTGGAGGAAATGGTTTAGGAACCAAAGGAAGTTCAGAAAGTAGATCTTTTAACCATTCTGCTTCTGTGCAAGTGGTATCAAGAGCAATCAGCTCAGATTCCATGGTGCTCCTGGTAATTACTGTTTGCTTACATGATTTCCAGGATACTTTAGCACTACCAAAAGAAATACATACCCAGATTTTGACTTTACACTGTTGGAATCTGTGACCCAATTGGCGTCACTATACCCTTCAATAGCATCAGGGTATCCAGTGTAAGTCAAACAATAATTGTCCCTTTTTAGTATTTGAATACTCTCTCTAGGGCAGACCAATGATCTAGGTTAGGGTTACTGGTATACCGACTCAGTCTCCCTACAGCATATGCTATATCGGGTCTGGTTCGGTTTGATATGTATATAAGAGATCCAATCATTTGAGAATATTTCAGTTGGGATATAGGTTCATCTTCATTTTTCTTCAAGGATATAGAAGAATCATAGGGTGTTGAAATAGGTTTAGAGTTATGATAGTTGAATTTGATCAGTATTTTCTCAATACTGGGAGAAAGACTCAAAGATATTCCTCTGGTATCTCTAGAGATTTTCATTCCAAGTATCATATCAGCAAGACCTAAGTCTTTCATGTCAAAATTCTTAGAAACATAATTCTTGACTTTTAAAATTAGTTTAAGAGTTGTTCTAAAGATAAGAATATCATCAACATAGAGACAAAGGATGACATAGTCATTGTTTATCACTTTTGGATAAACACATTTGTCGTGTTCATTCACTGTGAAACCATAATGAGCAATAACTCTGTCAAATGTCTGGTGCCATTGTTTAGAAGCTTGTTTAAGATCATACAAAGATTTAACAAGTTTGCAGACTTTGTTTTCCTGGCCCTTAGCAATGAAGCATTCAGGTTGGTGCATATAGATCTCTTCATCTAAATCACCATTCAAGAAAGCAGTCTTGACATCCATCTGATGTATGATCAGCTTATAGATAGCAGCAAAGGCTAATAATACTCGGATAGTTGAGATTCAGGCTATAGGAGAATAGGTATCAAAATAATCAATGCCCTTTTGTTGAGTATAGCCTTTAGCTACTAATCTAGCTTTAAATTTATTTATAGAACCATCAGCTCTAAGTTTCTTCTTGAATATCCACTTACAACCAATAGGTTTACAACCTGGAGGTAAGTCAGTGAGTATCCAAGTATGATTTTCCATGATAGATTTAATCTCGTTATCAATGGTTTCTTTCCAGAAAGGTGATTCAGGTGAATCCATTGCTTCTTGGAATGAGCTTGGATCGCCTTCAACAAGAAATGTAAAGAAGTTTTCTCCAAAATCCTTTTGAATTCTACCTCTTTTGCTTCTTCGAAAAAGACTGGGAAGAGCTGGAAGATGGTAAATCAGAAGGAAGAGATGAACTAGGATTTTCTGAGATTTTGGATTTGAAAGGAAAGATATTTTCAAAAAAGACTGCATCTCTAGCTTCAATGATAGTGTTGTTGGATATGTCACTGATTTCAGAGTTAATAACTAGAAATCTATTAACATTGCTATCTAGTGCATATCCAATGAAAGCAGCATCAACAGTTTTGGAACCAATTTTCCTCTTCTTAGGTTCAGGAATAGCTACCTTAGCCAAGCAACCCCAAACTCGGAAGAAGTTCAGATTAGGAGACCTCCCCTTCCAATATTCATAAGGAGTTATATCAAAATTTTTCTGGGGAATCCTATTCAGAATAAAACAAGCAGAGAGAAGAGCTTCATCCCAGAGATTTTCAGATACTCCTGAACTGAGTAACATACAGTTTACCATGTCCATTAGGGTTCTGTTCTTTCGTTCAGCTACCCCGTTAGACTGTGGTGTATAGGGAACAGTAACCTCATGAATACCATGTTCTTGGTAATATTCAGTCATATGATTTGAGGTATACTCCCCCCATGATCAGATCTAAGAATCTTGATCTTCCTGTTATGTTGGTTCTCAGATTCAGCTTTATACACCTTAAATCTATCTAAGACTTCATCTTTAGTTCTGAGAAGATAGGTGTAACAATATCTGGAGTGATCGTCTATAAAGGCCACAAAATATCTCCTACCCCCTCGGGTGAGAACTCGGTTCGAGTCACACACATCACTATGAATTAATTCGAGGGGTTCAGAGTTTCTAGTTACGGACTTGAAGGGTTTTTAATTTAGTGTGTTTCCCTTGAACACAAATCTCACACTTGGATGAGAGGTCAAAAGATGATTTAGAAATAAGATTCAATTTGATCATTTTCTGTAAAGTTTGATCATCTGCTAAGCTTATGCTTCCTCCGCGTGATTCCTGATAATTTGAAAACCAAGAGCGATCATTTCAGACGTGGATATTTGCTCCGGAATCCAAATACCAATCAGTGGAAGAAGTTAGAGAATTTACAAGATGAGATGAGGAGGCTAACCTAAAGGAGGTTGGATTCTCTTCAATCATATTAACTTTGTTGGATCCATTTTCTTTAGGGGCAGGTTAGTCGGTTCCTTCTTCCGAAAGAAACAGTTAGGAGATACGTGGTTGGTTCTACCACAGACAAAGCAGAACTTTCCATCAGACTTATGGCTGGAAGAATTAGGATTTGATTTGAAGGAATATTTGTTGAAAGATTGTTGGTTTTTCTTGAATTTCTTCCCTTTGGGTTTGAAATTCCTAGATTTAGGCTTATCCTCTACCAAGTTTACTTTAGCTTTTGATTCATTCTTGGTTTTAGAATTTTGCCTATGCTAGTCTTCAATACGAATAGCCTTCAGGGCTTCAGTTAAGGTTAGATCTCCTTGCTTGTGTCGGAGATCTTCAGCAAATCTAGACCAGGAGGGAGGGAATTTATTAATCAAATAGGAAACTTTATAATCATCAGTAAAAGTGTTTCCTTTTGATTGGAGATGACAGAGAAAATCTAGGAATTCATGAATTTGTTCATTAATGGGCTTGCCATCAACTATCTTGAACTTGTTGAAGGAGGAGGAGGTGAAACGCAGAATTCCGGCATCATCATAGCCATATTTTGCTTCAAGAGCATTCCATAGGTCTTTTGCACTTTTGAACTTATAGTATATGTCATAAAGGTTGTCCGCAAGTGCACTAAGAATTCTATGACAACAATGATAATTGATTTCTTCTGGTTTCATAGAGCTAGAAAAGGAGCAAACACCAGAACCAGAAGTGGAAGGAGCAGACTGTTCAGGATCAGGAATCAAAGGTTGAGAACCACTAGTAGAAGACTCAGGAGTGTCAATAGCAGATAATAGACCTAAGGTAGTGAGCCAGTATCTCATCTGATTAGCCCACCGTTTATAGTTGACACCGGTGAACTTCTAAGATTTGACACTTTTTGAATGATCAGGAATTGCCATAAGTCCAATTTGAGTTTACTAGTC
Organism: Asparagus kiusianus; assembly: GCA_022839385.1. NCBI lineage: Eukaryota > Viridiplantae > Streptophyta > Magnoliopsida > Asparagales > Asparagaceae > Asparagus > Asparagus kiusianus. The sequence goes on along the minus strand of BQKN01055436.1, from coordinate 53,124 downwards.
TAGGTAGATGGAATCTGATCGGGTAAAGAATTTTGTCAATACTACTAGACTAGAAACTTAATTAAACCTGCTCTTAAACAAAAACTCTGAAAGTAAAAAGATTAAAGTTTTACTCAGGTAGTTTGGCCAGGTAAGGATAGTACTAGAGGTTGATCAAAGATCTATTAAGTATCTCATTTCTTGCAGAGCGCTTTACGCAACCCTTAAACCTTGCCTTAGACACCAACTAATCCAAGAAAACTTGAACCGGTTCACTTAAAGATTTTTTTTTTTATTTCTGACAGATACAGAAATTGAGTACAGAAGCAGCAAAATAATTTTTTTATCTACTAATTTAGATGCAAAATTAGTTAACAAATTAAAACAGTTAACTATAGGTTAAAAATACAGATTTAAATTAATAGCAAAATTATTATCTATCTTCTAGATTGCTACTAAAAATTAAAACAATTATTATAAAACTAAAAATAAAAGAGTTAGAACACCAGGCCTGAACGGGTGCAGTCGTGATTCACTGCCCTAGAAGATAAAGGACCCGCCTTTCGTCCTGGCGCAGTCGATCCTCACCCCCTAGCGATAAAAGCCCCCGGAAACGGCCGGCCTCTGTACTCGGGCGCGAGTAGCAGAGCTTCTGCTCAGACGAAGATGGTTGCCCGAAATATAAGTAAATAGTAGCTGAGAAAATTTTGAGGAAAAACGTAGCTCTCGGAATTTTGAGGGAAAGAGAGGATTGGATGTTTTCTTCTTCTCGCTTCTTCTTGTTGCTGTGCACCTTCCGAATGAGCTTAAGCTCTTTATATAGCCCTTGCTGTTCTTAACCGTCGCTGGTAGTCCGCAGACGTTACACAGAAATCCTGCGTTCGTTATACGTTTCCATAACTTTCGCAACCGTTATAAACTTGTGTAAAACGTGCAAAAAATAAAACTTGAGAGGCAAAAAACTCGTGCGAGTGCGGTGTGCGTGCGCGCGTGTGTGGAGCAACAACCCAAACAACACTAGGCCCAAAACATTAACTCAAAGCCCATTGAGATGTGAACCATTATAAACTTGTTGAACTTCTTCTCATTTTTCGATGTGAGACTATTCACAAAAGCAAAATTGCCTTTTCATGAGCTAAAAGTCCAACATTGTTGACCCGTAAATTTTTTCGACCTGTAACATATGCACTACTACAAACATCAAATAATGGCTTGAAAGACATAAGGTAAACATTGAAAACTAAATATTAAAGAGGAACTTGTCCTATTTTTACATTAAAAACAGATTAAAAGGAACTCACAATTCCACATCTCTTTTTTATCGTCGTGTCAACAACTGAAGCTAGTTGAATATTGGATAAGAATGAAGTAAGAAAAAAAAAATTATTGACAAATTTTCTATACGTTGAATTTCAAGGGAATGCATTAAAATGTACTTGAAAGTATTGGTTTCAATTTCCTGATATTTTAAATTTAGTGAGAGGTTCTAGAATCTCACATATTCTTAATTTGTTCACGTTTAGAAATAAAAGTTTCTAACACATTTGCGGCTTTGCCTTCTCTTCTCCGATTACTTTTCAAACTCTTCTCCGATTAATTTTCAAATGTGAAGGATTTATTCATCAAAAGCTAAGCCTATCTATGTAGGGGTAATATACTGCACCATCATATTGTGCTGATACAATAATTAAGTCTATGCATTATTTGGGAGGGATCGAGCTCTTTCATCATTACAATCACTAAGAAAATAGATATTGTTTATTTTTCGGTTGCAAAAAAAAATTTGGATCTATTTAATGCTGAGAATATATTACATTATTATTTTCATACGGTGGCTCGTTGGCTCGTTCGGCCTCAACTATTGCACACTGGTTGGAATTGGATTGCATTATACCAATTGTAGTAGAAGTATATATAACAGTAAAGTTTGATCCAGTAGTTACCAAATTCAATAGATTAATCTCAAATAAAGATTATATATTTATTTGAAGGAGGATCTCCTTAGTACTAGTACTACTGACTTTTTGTACTGTTGCCATAAAGTATAAATTTGTTGTTCGAGATCTCATAGACGTAAGCACCTCTTCAAATGCGGAACCCCGCCTTGATATTTTGAGTTCTTTTTAATAATAATAAAAAGACTAGATAATTAGTTAGTATAGTGATAGTTCTACGTTTTTTAAATTGTAAATTAGTAATTGAATCGGCCCCTGCATAATGGAACCAGTACGGACAAGGTAGAGACCCGTCCGATAATAATCAATTACATAAAATAATGTGATGGCTAAAGGCCATAAAATTTATTGAACCAAATTGCTCATTGTGTTAACATGATAATTCTATTTCAATCCCAAATTAGATTATCAAATGTGGAGAAAAAAATAATAATATAGCATTTTTCTCCCTTGTCTTTTACTTTTGGTAGGAACCTAAAAAACATAAAATTGAAAAGAAAAGAAGTAGCCTCTAGGAATATATGGAGATATTATTCCTATATGTATATTATATTCATACCTTATATAGGAGATTATATAACTTTTTAATATGGAGAATATGCTGGAATAATTATATTATTCCATACTATATTTGTACAATGTAACTTGTATATATTCATGGTTAATGAAGGAATACAATTAAGTTTTCTTGCTCAATAATTTTTCCTCTGTTATCATGGTATCAGAGCAGTAATCTCAAATCAATCCAAACCCTAGTTTCAAAATCCTAAATTCAACAGCCACCAAGTCCCACACCGTGGTGCACTGGATATCCAACCAGGTTGGATTCACTGGCCCTCATCACAGCCCCTCGGTGTTGACTCTCTCCTCGATCGGATCTGCGAGCTCGAACCTCCTGCCTTCGATAGCAACGACGATCACTTGTAGCAGTGCGTGCTTTGCCTCGAGGACGAGTTCAAGACGATTCTTGAGGGATCGACCATCGATCCAATCCAGTCCTTGCCGTTCGACTCCGATCCGACTCTAGCGACGACATTGACCCGGATCACAGCGATCTCGTCCCTTTTCAAATCTCATCCCTTTTCTCTCCATCTTCGAATTAGCGACGACCGACAAAGGCGCCGGCTTTCAAAGGATGAATTCGAAGTTATCGAGCTTTTGACGCTTCCCTCGGCCCTCCATCGACGATTTGTCATCATCATCATCTCCATCTACCTCCTGATCACTAATTTCCTTGCCTCTGACCGACTGATTTGGTCCGACCCTAACTCCGCCGCCTCGTTCGGCGCCACCGAGATTTCTACCGGCAACCAAGGTTCTTTGAGAATCCTTCTCAACCTGCAGCCCCTCTTTTTACTCTCTGTGTAAGAGAGAGCCTCTTTTTACTCTCTGAGAGAGAGAGAGAGACAAAAAAACAACAACAAAAAAAAACCATGGCTGTAAATTTTATTGAGAAGATTCCTCAGCTTGATGTGAAATATACAGGGACCAATTACCATGAGTGATCGATTTATGTGCAACTTCTTTTTGATTCTCTCGATCTCACGAGTCACATTGATGGCACGCCATCTCCTGAATCTGGAGTTGATGCTAAGCAAACAGCGGCATGGGCTCTTGCAAACCGCCGAGCACGTGTTATTATTTCTTCCTCCATAGAGATTAACATCCGCATGCAGCTTGCAAGTCTCCAGACTGCACTTACCATGTGGCGCCAATTGCAAGGACTTTATCAACAATCTAGTCATGCCCACTCATATTCTGTGCTCTCTTTTGCGCAACAAGATGAGCGATCCATCCAAGAATTTTTATATTTTTATGCATGCCCAATGTCGCCAACTTGCAATAATGGAGGAATCCTTGTGTCAAACTTGTGCGGCTTGTGCATGTGCCACCAAGTAGTGTTGTGTTCACGATCATCATTGACTATTTCAATTCTTGATGTGTCTGCGACTTGAGTATGAGTCATTGAGCAGTCAAATTCTTCATCGGTCACCACTACTAACTCTTAATGATGCTTTGGCCGAACTCATTGCTGAAGAGACTCGCCAACGTGTCCTGGACACAAAGACCACTTCTATTCAAGATGCTCTTGTTTCTCAACAACCATCTATACCACAATCATCTTCGGCCACTGTCTCAGCATCATCAGTCCCTTTCAGCAAGCAAAGAAATAATTATTGTCGGTATTGTCGTCATCCTAGACATATCATCCAAAATTATTTTAAGCGACAACAAGCTACAAACCGACATCCTCGTCAACGATTGACTGCTACTGTGGCAATTTTTGGTGATAAATCTTTTGCTGATGAGTATTCTACAAACCAGGTTGCTTTCTTTAGTGCTCCTGAGGAATCCATTTCGAGTGTTACTCTTTCTGTGCCATAATTGATCCAGATGCTTCAAGGGCGGGATACTTCTTGAAAGTATCCTAGAGGGGGGTGAATAGAATAATTGCTAATTTAATCCGATTACGATACCAAATTAAAACTTATTAACAATATCCTAGCAATATAATATACACAAGTCCTATATTCAAGGATATATAATAAACAATAGGCGATATAAACTATAAGACAAAAGGCGATATGAAAATATACACAAGAATCAGTGCGCCAATGCCAAACACAAACAAGCAATATGATCATGGAGTTCGGTCAACTCTCGACCTACGTCTCCGCTCCTCACCTCGAGGAGATTCTCCACTAATCACAAATTCACTACACAATCAGTTTTCAAAACTCACCCAAAACTTTTATAATATACACGATTGTCAATCCCACAAGACACTCCTCTAAGTGTTGGCTTACCTGTATCACCTTTCTCAAGTGCTTGGAATTATTACCTCTCCCTAGGCTTTTACAACCAAGTCGCTTCTCTTGAAATTGACCCCGGTGTCTCCCAATTACTCCTCTAAGTGTCATTGTGTATTACAACGTGTTCATCAATTATAAGCTCAAATAAATATTTTGTTTTCCAACCAAGATGTGAACGAAATTGTAAGCACGCTATCAAAGAAAACACTCACACAACCCAAGTACACAATATGTGAAACACTAAAGTCCAAGTGGTTGTGTGTGAATATCAATGAGCAAAACTGAAATTAAACTCAACTAAATCTAGCTTGTATATATATAAATCAAAATGAAGATTAAGCTAGAGAATGAGTTTATAAAACTTCTCCAAAGAAACCAAAGAGATGTAGATGAAGATTTGAGGTTGAACGCCTCAAAACCGAAGTTAAGATCTTCTCTTTGTGAAACTTTCTTCACATAAGCAAACACACCCAAACTTAGAATTAAACTAGTGTAAACACTCTTAAAAACCTTGTAAAAAATCTTACTAAAAACCAAGTCTTGAGGGCAATTTATAGCCTCTCAAAGAAACCAGCCAAAACTAGTCGTTATGCAGAAAAGTAGTCGTTCGGTCGACTGATGAGAAAAATCAGTCGACTGATAACACTTCATCGGTCGACTAATATAAGTAATCAGTCGACTGATTAGACTGAAAAACTCAAGTTGAAAAATGTACTGGCCGGTCAACTTATGGAAAAATCGATCGACTTATACATACTGGTCGGTCAACTTATGGAAAAAATCGGTCGACTCATGCACTATTAAAAGAAACCTAAATTTTAAAAAGAAGATTTTCTTAATTCAAATTAAAATAGCAAATCAACTCTAAAAATAATAAAACTTTGAGAAACATGTATACACATGAAGATAAACATGTTAGAGAAAAAAATTCTAAAATATCACTTTACATTTGTGAAAACTCACTGACCGAAAAACAAATATTCTAGTTTCTGAAATTTCTTGAAGAGTTGATTTTGTAAATTTGATTTAAAATAGTAAATCAACTCCAAAAATAATAAATCTTGGGGAAATATTTATATATCTCAAAATAAACATATTAGAAAAGGAATTTCTAAAATGTTATTTCCCAAGATGAAAACTCACTGTTTTGCAAGATGGTCAAAAATGCGAGATTGTGAAGCGCTTGATTTTTGATAAAATCTCTTCAAACAGGTTTTGATATACTTTTTAATGGATTGATAAACTTTAGAAAATGTAAAACAATACCATTAAGTCACTAATCCAAAGACACAATATTTTCCCAAAAACGATAAACATGGAACAATGTGTATTTGTATATGATTTGAGCTTTAAGCATAAACACATAAAGTATAAATCTATACTAATATACCCAAGATAAAAGTCTTCATTTTGCTCTATCTTTTAGTGAGGATGAAGCAAGATAATGAATCTTGACTTGAATGGTGTCGCACTTCATTCTGATTTCCTCCAACCTCCAAGATATCGTCGTTAAGGCTCAAGTCCATCCAACCTCCAACATAGGATCTTTGTATAGGATACCGAACAATCAAATGCAAACACTCGACAACCTATGTTAAGAATTGTTTGTTAATAAACAAAACTTGATTAGACAATAGACTCATAAACATAAATAGACTCATAAACATAAGACCTAATAATCTCCCCCTTTTTTTATGATGACAAACAATATACACAAAGAGTATATAAAACATGCATGATACCAATGAATAAACAATTTGTAATCCTCATGCATGATAGAAAATGATATACTCACACTACACTTATTTCTCCCCTTTGTCAATATTAAAATGGGGAAAACAAAAAGGAAGAAAGAGAGTAATAAGCTCCCCCTACATATAAGCACGAGTATAAAATGGATAGGAAAAATCTCCCACTATCAAAATACCTTAAAGCATATATATAAAGAAAATTATAAGGCAGCAATATGTGAGCATAGATATAAAAAAAAATCATGACAACTCACATACAAGATATAAGAACATTCTAAGTAAAAAACAATATGAAAATCCATGAAAAAAAATAATTGTTAAAAATCATGATGGTCCATGAAAGGGAATCATGAAAATATTTATGAAAGTATTTATGAAAATTTATGAAGGAAAATCATGAAAATTCATGAATCCGTGAAAGCTAAATGAAAATCAAAAATCTATAAACCTTCAAACATAAATCATGATAGATTAAAAACAATAACATCAAAACATGAATCAATGGATGCACAATCCAAAATCAACTCTTCTAATAAGATAAATTTCTTTGCAAAGAGGCTTGGTAAAGATGTCCGCTAAAATGAGATTTGAATCAATAAAAAAGGGATACATCTTACTTATTTACATGATTGCGCAAAAAATTTAATGTTAAAATATTTATATGTTTCATCCACAAAGATTAAATAGAAGTATGTGTAGGATAAAAACAAACCATGATTTATTATACCATTTTCGACAAGAAAACTAGAAAGGCGATCTTGTCAAGCACTTGGAGTTTGTTTTAACCCACATAAAAGCTTCTTACACCCGGTTGTGACGCCTCTCATTTCACGCAAGGCTGCAGTCCATAGTAAACCCAAGGATGTCAAACCTGCCATACACCCAACACTGTGCAACAACATATTTTACTATCACAACAATATCTCTCTAGTGAAATTCAAACAAAAGAAGTGCGGGTACAAACAGATAGAATAAAGGTAATAATACAAGGAACACGATATAGAGAAAAAATTCCAATTATAAGTATAATCATGTCTCAACGGAAGAAAATATAGTGCATATGATAAATCTGAAATAAGAGTAATAATCTCTGAATACAAGAGTTAACTGAATACAGTACTAAGGCACTCAACCTCCAAAATGAAATACAACTCTAAAAGAAAACTAATCTCATAAATATCTACTGTGGAGAACTAAATATCTACTAAATAAATAATGGCAAGTTAACTGCATCTCTATTAACCTTGACTCTCCGGACGCCTGACTCGCTACCTAAAAAGAGGGGAAAATCAATAGCGTCAGAGCGCTAGTAAGATCATCTCTATCCACCCCCAGGGGAAGGGCTACTATAGATGATGGAGGCTCTACCTAATATACAAAGTCTACCTAAACCATTTACCCTGTACTAATTAGGGTTAATATTTAAAAATCCACAACATGAGATGTGTATGTCGAGTGAAATAATCCAAACAAGAAAACCCTCATATATATACCCATGTATCTCAAAATGTGAATTGTTAAATATCAACTCCAAAACTAAGAATAAAAGAATAAAGGAATGCAATGCTAAAATGTCAACCAAACAAAGTCATGTATATTAAACAAACATTTCACGCTACCCTTGGGTAGATAATATAGAACAAGTACACAATCCTGTGTAAACCACAATGCAAAAATACTTTGTCGTAATATATCTCAACAGTGAACTACTTTCAAAATCAATTACCACCTAAGACTCAGATTATCAAGTATTCCACAATGCTATTCCTTAAAGTTCTATGATTTATCGCATCATCATGTAAATCAACGTATAGGTGCATCGACCTCTACGCATCATCATGCGAAAACAATAATAAAGGTATATCGACCTCTACGCCTACTCGTGTGGAAACGATAATATAGGTACATCAACCTCTACGCATACTCATGCGGAAACAATGATATGGTACACCTATACGCATACTCGTGTGGAAATAATTGTTAGACCCTAGAGGGGGGGTGATTAGGGTCTTATGCTAATCTAATCCGATTAAATGCCAATTAAAAATAATTAACAAGTATATTCTTGCAAGATGATATATAATTACTTATGAGCAAGAATATGTAATATACACAAAGTAATATATCCTAACAAAGAGATGTAGGCAATGTATGTTCAAGGATATAAAACTAACACAAGATGATATATCCTAACAAAGAGATATACAATAAGATATGTGCAAGGATATGCAAACTAACACAAGGGTAAACAATAACTACAAGTGTGATAGGGCAAGATGATCAACAAGCAATCCACAAAGGCGATGTAAGATATGAACATGAAAAATAAGTGCGCCAATGCAATCACAAACAAAGCAATATGTTTACGAGGTTCGGTCCCCACGACCTACGTCCCCGCTCCTCACCTCGAGGAGATCTCCACTATCACAACCGGGTTTTCTACGTTCACCCGAACAACGTTTACACCTCACAATACAATCACTATGTAATCACACCTCACACACTAAGTGTTGGTCCTAGCCCGTGTCCTCCTCCTCAAGTGCTCGGTTACAACCTCTCCCTAGGCACGTCAACCGACGCCACTCCTCTTGGATTCGACCCCGTCTCTCACCACACACTTCTCTCGGTGTACAAGTGTATTACAAGTGAATCTCTCAATAAGCACAATATAAATCAATTGATTGTTCTCTAAACAATGTGAGAACTCAATTAAGCACAACTCTTAGTCACAAACCCACAACCCCAAATTATACTATGAATGTAAATACAATAAGCTCAATAGGTTGTGTGTGAACAAAGAGATAAAACAATATAAACTCAATATTAAATCTAGCTTATGAAATTAAGAACAAAACTTATAAAATGCTAGAATTGAGTTTAAGGAAACTTCTCTATAGATGACAAGAGATGGAGGGAGAATAGTTGGAAGCTCAAACTTCAATAGATGATCTCCTCAAGCTCTTGTGGAATTGAATTCTCAAACTCAAACACCCAATTGCTTAAAAGCTTCTAAACAAACATTAAACAAACTTAAACCCTTGTTTAGAATCCTTTAAACTTGTTTAAAACATTTCTTAAGAGCTCTTAGAGGTATGAGGGCATGGGGTATATATAGGCTCATGAAACAACCCCAAAAACCCATAAAAACACCCCAAAACACTAAAATAAACAAAAAAACAGAACTAGCCGTTACTGTAGCAACGGTCGGATGCTACAGTAACTTCGGTCGACCGGTACGGTCGACCGGGAGCTATCTGTAAAGCTGAGTAACGTCCTGAGACATTTTCGGTCGATCGGTCCGGTCGACCGGAGTTACTGTAGCAATACGCAGATGTTTTGTAAAATCAATTTAAAATAGTAAATGAACTCCAAAAATTATGAAATTTTGTGGGAATGTTCTAGACATGTAGAATGACATGTTAGAGAAAGAATTTCTGAAAAAGCATTTCCCAGTTGAGAGAAATAAATATTTGAACACAGATTTACAGTTTCTGAAAAACTGCTGACATACACGATTTTGTAAAATCAATTAGATACAGTAAATCAACTCCAAAAATAGTAAAATTTTAATGGAAGTTTGTAAACATGTAGATAAACATGTCAGAGAAAGAATTTTTTAAATATCACTTTCCATTTGTGAAAACTCATTAGTTTTGTAAAACATGCACGAACATGTGCACGAACGAAAACGTGAATTTGTAAATTCCTTTAAACATAACAAATCAATTCCAAACTTGATGAAACTTTGAAAAATGTTTGCAAATGATATTTTGATCATGTTACAAAAAGAATTTTCTAATTTGCATTTCCCAATTGTGAAATATCATTATTTTGCAAAAGTGTTCAAAACATGAAAAAGTGATATACATGAAGTTTGATGTTTTGACATAAACAATGTTTTGAAACTTTGCACAATGATTATATAGACTTGATAAAATATGTATATGATGATTGTTAAGTCTATAAACTGAGAATACAATATTTGAACTTAGAAATCAAATACGTGTGTGTATATGATATTGAGCTTAAGGTATTAAACACACATAATATAAACCTATATTAAATATACCCAAGCTTGATGAAGGTCTTCAATGAGCATGACTTGGTAAACTTTGCGGAAGAAGCTTGTAATTGGATCTTTAACTTGAATTGACGTTGCTTCACTCCACAATTCCGCCAACCTCCATTTGATATGATCGTTAAGGCTCGATTCCATCCATCCTCCAACAACGTTATTTGTCTATAACAAATAAGAAAATACAAATACTAGACAAACAACATTAGTGGTAAATTGTTTGTTAAACATCATCAAAATAAGAAGGCCAACAACAATGATATAGGTACATCGACCTCTGCGCATACTCGTGCAAAAGAAATGATATAGGTACACCGACCTCTGCGCATACTCGTGTAGAAATAATGATGCATTACGGAGTGTAGTCCCTCGCGGTCTCATTACGGTATACTGAACAATGCACTCCGAGTGTCCACAACTACCGTAAACCAAAACAATCATTATACGTGACGACACAGATTATTAGACTATGCTCATAAAGAGGTTCATACGTACTCAAACCCTTTACGTGCACTCTCCTGGTTACGCACATAAAAAAATCAATATATACAATACAACATCAAATTGGTCGATTGAAATATCCCATCGGTCGATTGGCAACACATGCACAAAGGTGCACACACAAAACAGCCTTTAATCGGTCGATCGATAATCATTTTCGGTCGACTGACCAGAGAACACCCTAGTTTTTTGCCGACCAATTGGTCGACCGATTTCTTTGATTGGTTGTGTAAATCCCCGTAAATTTAAATATATTATGAAAAATAACATTAAATAATTTTTTATCATGTTTGAAACTATTCTACAATGAATGAGTATGGTTGTAATCGATTTGAAGTCGATTAAGTACATATACATATGTTTAATAGTGTAAACATGCACAACACAAAAAAAACATATCGGTAGAATGCATCTCTGGTCGGTCGAGCTATGGAATGCCATCAGTCGACCGATAGGTGCTTGTCAGTTAACTGGTGGCAAGCCATCAGTCGACTGACGGGTGCACACAACCTGGGTTTAGTTTTGGCTAGTTTTGTTTTAGTTCGGCTCATTTGTGTATATAAGTATATATACCCGATATGTTTTCCCTTATTCTTGGATTTTCATGTGAACAATCAGCCACCCTCTCCCCTCAAAACCCTAGAACTTATTTTGGTGAATTTTGAGAGATTTGAGAAATGAAAATCAAGAGGAGGGCGAGATTCACGGCTTTTGGTGAAGGAGGATCATCCTCACCCCCACCACCACCCCTCACCCTCACCCTCACCTAACCCTAACCCTCAACCTTAACATCACCATCACCCCCACCCTCACCCTCACCTAACCCTAACCCTAACCCTCACCCTCACCTTCACCCTCCCCTAACCCTAACCCTAACCTTAACCCTCAAACTCACTCTCACCCCCACCCCTCACCCTCACCCTTACCTAACCCTAACCCTAACCCTCACCTAACCCTAATCCTAACCCTACCAATCGCCTAATCCTAATCCTAACCCAAACCCTAACCCTAACCCTAAACCTCAACCTCACCCTCACCCTCACCCCCACCCTTACCTAACCCTAATCCTAACCCTAACCCTCGCCTAACCCTAATCCTAACCCAAACCCAAACCCTAACCCTAACCCTAATCCTAACTCTAACCCTAACCCTCACCCAACCCTAACCTTAACCCTTTCCTAACCCTAACCCTAACCATAACCCGTACTAAATTTAATTTTTTTATATTATAATTTCATCAAGATGAACATTTTTTATTAGGGTTTGGGTTTTTTTCAATAATTTTTTGTTTTGCCAAAATTAAACTCTAATTACAAAAATTAAACTTTAATTGCAAAAATTAAGAAATCTCTCTTTCTCCCCTCCCCCCCACCTTGACCCTTCTCTCTCCCTCTCTCTCGTCGGCCGACGCCGATGGCCGGCGGCCGTTAGTTGGCTGGTCGCCGGTGTCGGCTAACGAGAGAGAGGGAGAGAGAAGGGTCAAGGTCGAGGAGAGAGAAAGAGAGGTTGAGGGGGAGAGAAAAAGAGAGATAAAGAGGGGGGAGAGTGTTAGCCCTTATATTTTGATGATGTTTTACAACCACCATTATCGGTACTAATGGCTTGTTGAGTGAAAATGTAGTGAATACGTAATTCAAGCTTGTTAGTGCCATTTATGAAGGATTGGATGGAATATGCGCTACAACAATGATATCCAAAGGAGGAGGAGGCATAGCGATGAAGCAACGTTCATTCAAGAACACTAAATGCAATAAGAAGCTTCATCCAACTCAAGCTATATCAAGACTCAAAGAATTGTACTCTTCGTGAGGATATTAGCTAGTTTTTATTTTCTCTCTAGTACTAAAATGTAGGCAAATAGTTTAGATTTAAATTGAAGCTATTGGGATATCACACACACGGTTTCATACTTACAGTTTTGAGCGTTTATTCACAAAATACTATTTTTCACAAGTATGAGGACCCATTAGAAAAATTCCTTTTCCAAACAATTTGTTTTTAGTGTTAAAAACATTTTACAAAGTTTCACAGTTTTTAGAAGTCAAATGAATATTTTACAGATTTTTTAAGTAAGTCAAAAATCAGTATTTTGAATGTATCAGTCTGCGGTCGACCTCCACGGTCGACCGCGCCTGAGTTCATTCGTCAGTGGGCAGCAGAGACTTTCACGGTCGACCGTCGCGGTCGACCGTGAGCTTGAGATTTCCCACGGTCGACCGCCGCGGTCGACCGCAGAAGTCTCTGGACTTTTTCCCAGTTTCTGATCTGGCTCGCGGTTGACCGCAAATATCTTACGGTCGACTGCCGCTTATTTTCAAATGGTCTTCTGTACTGTTTTCAGCGCCGATTGTACACAATCTCAGCGCCGATTGTTTCTAGATTTTGGGGGATTAGGGTATGGGTTTAAACAGCTAGTTTCTCCAATTTAAACTCATACACTCCTTCTTCCTCATTGTCCCAAGCTTTTGAAAAACCAGAGTTTCAGTTTTACTAGGAGCCAAAATTTTCAAAACCTGTTTTTCTGTGTTTTTCTCAAGTTCACATCCCAACTTCAGTTTAATCTTTCTCTTTGCCATAGGGACTTGTAAAGAGAGAGCTTTTACACCATTGCTACTGTTTGAGAGCTTGATCTTGTGAAGATCAATTGTCTGGGAGTGTGATCTAGTGGAGATCAACTGTGTAGTTGTGAGATCGGGAGGAGATCGTTGTGTAGAAGAAGTTCCGGCTTCCAAACCGGGTTGTGTAGTGGATTTCTCCTCGAGAGTGGGGAGCGGGGACGTAGTTCAGTGGACCGAACCTCGTTAACACATCGCGCGTCACAAGGATAATGATTCCTAACTCTATCTCTACTTCTACTGTTGTTCATTTTGTAGTTTGTTGCTTGTCTCAATTTTTATTGCACTATTTTAGCCTTAAGACCCTAATTACCCCCTTCCCTCTAGGGTCCAACAGAGAGGGGTACCTTAAGAGAGAGGGGGGAAATGAGAGAGAGAGGGGCGGCGGTGGCGGAGACTCCTCCGAACGGCGACGGTGGTGGCTCGTCAGAACGACGCGGGAAAGGGGGGGTGAGAACGAGATCAAAGGGGGGAGGGTGGGGGTAAATGAGGAGAGCGCCCCCCCCCCCCCCCCCCCCCCCCCCCCCCAATGAGAGAGGGCTCTCGGATCGGGAGCGGGCTGCCCAAAAAATTTGGCACCCGCGCCCAAAAAAATTTCGCCAAATATTTTTTTAGCGACGGAAAATCTATTGCTAAAAAAGTCTTAGTGACGAAAATTTTCTATCGCTAAAAAACCGCCAGGAAAGTTTTAGCGACGGGAAATTTTCGTTCCTAAAATCACTATTTCCGTCGGTAAATTTTTTTTGCCTACGGGGAACTATAGCGACAGAAATTTTCGTTGCTATATGTCATGTTATAGTGACAGAAATTTCCGTCGCTATATTTCTATAGGCAAAACTCTATTTTCTAGTAGTGATAGGACCGAGTTGATTGTAGCAACCTCACAGGGCAACCAGTTTGCGGAGTCATTTCTGGCATATGTCGAGGAGGTATTGTCACAAGATCAGGGTGTAGATTTGGGCAAGACCAGAGTAGTCTCAGAGTGTTAGGACATTTTTTAGGACATACATGGATTACCTCTAGTGAGAGAGGTTGAGTTCTGCATCGAACTGCAGGCGGGCACAACACCGATATCCCGTGCACCTTATCGTATGGTACATGCTAAGATGAGGGAGCTACTGACTCAGTTAGAGGAGTTTATTTCTCAGGGTTTTATTCACCGGGGTCATTCGCCGTGGGGGGCACTAGTCCTTTTCATGAAGATGAAGGATGGCAACATTTGTTTGTGCATTAGTTATCATGAGTTGAATAAGGTCACCATCCGGAACAAGTATCCACTACTAAGGATTGATGACTTATTCGACCAGTTGCAGGGAACATAGTGTTTCTCGAAGATTAATATTCAATCTGGTTATCATCAGTTGCGTGTTCGGGAGATGGATATTCTCAAGACCGCTCTTTTGACTTGATATGGGTCTTTTGAATTCCTTGTCATGCTATTTGGGCTAACCAATGCACCACCAGTATTCATGGATTTGATGAATTAGGTTTTCCATCCATATTTGGACCAGTTTATGATTGTTTTCATCAAGATATCCTTATCTACTCGAGATCAAAGGTCGAGCATGAGCAACATCTCCGTTTAGCATTGCGGACTTTGTGGGAGCACTAGTTGTATGCTAATTTTAGTAAATGTGGGTTTTGGCTTTCAGAGGTAAGATTTTTGGGCCACGTCATTAGCAAGGAGGGCATTGTAGTTGATCCAGCTAAAGTCAAGGCAGTTCTTGATTGGGAGCCACCAAAGACCATTACAGAGATTTGTAGTTTCTTGGGGCTTGCCGGCTATTACAGGAAGTTCATCTAGGACTTTTTAAAGATTGCTACCACGCTGACACTCCTTACGAAGAAGGGTGTGCAGTTTGTTTGGGGACCGGAGTGTCAGCATGTCTTTGATACTTTGAATGCCAAGTTGACTACTGCGCTAGTATTGATCATCCCGAGCAGTGATAAGCCATTTGTTGTCTACATAGATGCATCTTTTTCGGGACTAGGATGCAATTTGATGCAGACTTAGAGAGTAGTAGCATACAGTTCACGGCAGTTGAGAACTCATGAGCAGAATTATCCCACACATGACTTGGAGTTGGCAGCTGTAGTCTTCGCACTTAAGACGTGGAGACATTATCTTTACGGTGTTCAGTTCGAATTGTTTACAGACCATCAGAGTCTAAAGTACCTCTTCTCTCAGAAAAAACTCAACCAGAGGCAGTGGTGATGGGTCGAATTCATCAAGAAATATGAGTTCCTGCATCAATATCATCCAGGAAAGGCGAATGTCGTAGCAGATGCTTTGAGCAGGAAGTGTCGTCACAGAGTTGTAGCTTTGAGGTGTTCATTGTATCGAGACCTTTGTACACTCAGCCAGTTTAACTTTAGACTAGAGATTGGCGGATGCAGCGTATTTTTGGGAGCGTTAGCTATACAACCATCGTGGATGGATAGAGTGATCAGCGCTCAATTGGAGGACTCTTAGATTCAAACCCAAAATGAGGAGATTTCCAAACAGCCCACGGATGATTGAACTATCGGATCAGATGGGGGCCTTCAAATGAAAGGCTGACTAGTGGTGCCGGAAATTTCATAGTTGAAGAAGGAATTATTTGATGAGGCACATCACACCAGGTACACTATGCATCCAGGCACAACCAAAATGTACAAGGACCTAAAGAGATATTTTTGGTAGAGCAACATGCGTAGGGATATCACGGAGTATATATCTAAATGCTTTACCAGTCAGCAAGTGAAGGTAGAATATCAGAGACCCGTGGGAATCCTACAACCTTTACCCATTCCTGAGTGGAAGTAGGCAGATATATCGATGGATTTCATTGTAGGCTTACCGAGGTCTAGCAAAGAGAATGATTTGATTTGGGTGATTGTTGATTGATTGACGAAGTCGGCGTACTTCTTGCCAGTTAAGACAACATACACGGCGGAGACTTATGCGAGGATCTTCATTCGAGAGATTGTGAGATTACATAGAATTCCAGAGATGATTGTATCAGATCGAGGCTCAATTTTCATATCCCATTTCTGTAAGAGCTTCCAGAATTCTTTTGATAGCCAGCTATCATATAATAGTGTTTTCCACCTATAAATAGATGGCCAAATAGAGAAGGTCAACCAAGTTTTGGAGGACATGTTGTCGGCATGTGTTATTGATTTCCAGGGTGCTGGGAGGATCATATTCTATTGATTGAGTTTTCCTACAATAATAGTTATCAATCGACTATAGGTATGTCTCCTTATGAGGTGTTGTACGGGAGGCCTTGTAGGTCCTCGATTTGTTGGGCAGAACCGAAGGACAGTTTATTACTTGGGCCAGAGCTCGTGAAGTAGACTACGGTGAAGGTAGCGTTAATTCGAGAGTGTATTCTTGCAGGCTAGAGTCAGCAGAAGAGCTACGCAGACCAGAGGCAACGACCTTTAGAGTTCCAGGTTAGAGATTATGTTTTGTTGAAGGAGTCACCTATGAAGGGTGTCCAGCGATTTGGTAGACAGGGAAATCTTGCCCTGGGATATATTAGACTGTTCAGGATTTTTGAACGTGTTGGAGTTGTATCGTACCGACTAGATCTTCCAGCATCGATGTCGGGAGTGCATGATGTCTTTCATGTTTTGATGCTTAAGAATCACTTACACGACGAGGAGCAGCAGAGAATGTTTGATGCGCCAGACTTGGAGCTTCAGGCTGATTTGTCCACCATTGAGATCCTAGTTTGCATCCTTACCAGAGAGGACAAAAGACTTAGAAATAAGGTGGTTTCTTTGGTTAAAGTCCAGTAGAACTGAAAAGAAGCTGAGGAAGCTTCTTAGAAGTGCGATGAGGATATGTGTCGCGACTACCCATACCTGTTTTAGCAGTAAATTGTTAACTATAGTATCTTTGTGTTCATATTATTGTATAGCCGCATTTATACTTTACGCTGGAATGTGGGTATTAACACTTAGCTCCTAATCATTCGAAACATGTGGTATCTACATGAGGGGCTCCTTGTTTGGATTTTTCACCCTACGTACTAATTCCGTTTAATTAGGGGTTAAGTTGGAGTATTTGCATTCTAGATTGTTAAGTGTAAATATCGCTTGTAATTTATAACTGGCAATTAATGGTACGAGATGTGTATGTGAGGGTTTTCTTGTCTGAATTATCCCCTCAACGTGCTTTTCTTGTATTATTAATCTTTAAGATACGATTGCGGAATTTTAAGACGAAATTCTTTTAAGGAGGGGTGAATGTAAAACCCCGTAAATTTAAATATATTATAAAAAATAATATTAAATAATTTTTATCATGTTTAATACTATTTTGGGATGAATGAGTATGGTTATAATCAATTTGAGATCGATTAAGTAGATATACATAAGTTTAATAGCGTAAACATGCACAACACAGAAAAAACCTGTCGTCAGAATGCATCTCTGGTTAGTTGTAACGCCCCTTATTTTTACACTGGTTGCAGTCCAGGGTGAACTCCAGAAATATTAGGACCTATTGTACACCCTCCGTTGTGCATATGTAAGCTTAACATGTCACTGTTGCTATTACTCTAGCAGATAACAAACAACAATAGTAAGACATCCCAAAGGCTAACCAAATGATCTTAATATTATGATAATTTTGAGAAATGGGGATATACAACAGGTATAAAATGATTTGTAATGTTCTCAAAATAGAATTTAGGAATAACACAGTTCGGAACTAAAAGATGAACATATATCATACATATGAGAGGTTCTGAACAAGAACAAAAAATTTAACAGATTCTGTAAAGATACCCAAGTATTATTAATATCTAATACTGTATCAAAATATACATATCCATAGGAGGTTCTCTACCTCCAAAAAGATACAACTTTCACGGGTATGACCCGGCTCCGATCACAAGAGTACAAACAACTAAAGTAGCTCGTAGAAGTTTTATATAAATCGGCTGCACCAAGGTGGCTACCTTTGTACCCTCTCTCTCGAGGGATCAAGCCGCTCGTAGTTCATCCAAAATGGTCACGAATGACCTCAACGATCACAAATTTACAACAATTAACTCATAATCTGAAAGAAAATGACAACAATATGAAAGCATGTAAAAACTCATCATGCGACAATATCTTTGATCATAACCAAAAAAAAAGAACAACTTCCAAGAGAGCGAGCACTAACATGAAACTCAATCCTATAACGGTATAGATTAATGAGCATAGGCATTCGACGGCCTATCTCATGCACATGATTAAGCGGTTCACAACCAAATACAAATTTTCGTTGGATTGGTTCGCTGTCCAACACACATTTATGCTAGGTGGCTTGTAGGCCTAACCCAAGCAACAATCTGTTGAGTGACGTATAGTCCTAACTCAGGCAACAGTCTACTGAGTGGCTCGTAGGCCCATCTCATAACGGTGACTAAGTGGTTCACAACCAAACATAAATTTCTATTAGAGTAACTCATTGTTCAACTCATATTTCTGCTAGGTGTCTCATAGGCCTAACCAAGGCAACCATCTGCTGAGTGATATAAAATCCTAACTCAGGTAACAATCTGCTGAGTGACTTGTAGGTCTACCTCAGGCAACAATTCTGCTGAGTAACTCTCATAGTTTCCTCTCAGGCAATATTCTGCTGAGTGGCTAATAGGCTGAACTCAAGCAACATACTCATATTATCATAGACAAGCTCATACCAACATATATCAGACTTATAATGCCCATAATAAAATAGAAAATCATCATTTAGAAAGCCGGCTACACCGATTTGGTTGCCTACATACCCTCTCTCTCAAGGGATCAAGCCGCCCGTAGTTCATCCAAATTCCTGACAGACTGCTACAGTACCCCGGTCAGGTCGACTGCTATAGTACACGCATGCTATAGTACCGACAGACTATTGCAATATCGACAGACTTCTTCAATGCCGACATTCTAAAAAAAGATGCCGTCTTCTATAGTACTCGGTTGCTAAAAATACTCGTCTGCTACAGTAGAAGGCAGACTACAAGAGAGGAGTCAGTTGCTACAGTAGTCGTCTGCTACAGTGCTCTTCTGCTATATAGGCTTTATTCAACCTCGAACAGGACTATCATGTGTCCAACATACAACTACACTAGTTGTAATCAATTATTTTGCAATTTATACAAGTGTTTTTAGCAATTATCTTAAGAGTTGGGGCTTTGTCATGTCAAGCATACAACTAATATGTGAGATAACATCAACCATATTCCTAATATTAGGATTTACAACTTAATGAGCTTAATCGATCTATTAGTCTATCTTGATTTCATAAAAATCCCACCTTTATAGTTCAATTAGTCAAAATATAAGTATTTGATCATGAATCCAACTCAAGAACACAACCAAATACAACATACAAAAGAGGTGAGGTTTGGAGGAGATGAACTTGCCTTGAAAGGGATTCGATCTCCAAAAATCAAGAATTAGCGGATCGGCCTTCACAAGAGTTATAGATCCGCTCAATGCCAACCTTTTTTGTTCACAAAGTTTTCTCAAATTCTTTCAAAAAATTTTTACCCTCTATGGTCATGGGTTCACTGGAGTTTAAGAGGAGGAAGAAAAAATGGTTAGAGAGGAGAGATACTGATCATGACAAAAGTCCCCCCCCCCTTTTCCCTCTCTCTCTCTTACACTCTCATCCTTTTAAAAGGAAATCAAGGGTCTAGATTTAATCCCCATCACACAAACTCTCATCCACAAGCTCATGGCAAAAGTTGACCAAGTCAACTCTCCATAATAAATGATAACTTAAATCAAAGCATATAAACACAGTTATATATCCAAGTATTTTATCAGCTCGTAATTCAACTGATTTTCTCCGGTGCCAGAATAAATCATCAATTTACCCCCAATATGGTATCAACATTCTAAGAATGATAGTGCTAATCGTGCATCCATCTGAGTTATAGATAAAATATTAAAAATGAAAAACTACAGGTTTCGAGCTGTCTCGCAACACCGAGGCCGAAACTGCAAACGAAGTCCAAATCAAATCAAACTAGGCTCGTAGCATATAAATCATATTCTAAGATCGATAACACCATCCCAAGACTTGTCTGATCACCAGAAATAGCTCAAACTACTGTACGATGGCAGACTTGCGGTACCATAACCCGAGCTGTAAACAAACTCCAAATAAATTCTAACTGATTCCATTCGTCATAGAATGATAAGCACACATCAGAAACTTATAAAATCTTAAACAAATTCTCTAATAAAATTATAAAAATTCTGGGGTTTTACATTCTTTCCCCCATGAATTTCGTCCCCGAAATTCGATAGTTTAATTTTAGAAGTTAATAACAAGAGAGAAGTACAGTAAGCGACTAATCCAATCAAGGAAGCCTCTCATACCATTAATCCCTAGATATGGATAAAACAATATTCCAGATGGTAAGTACGTACACTATACTCCTAAGCAAGTGAAACTAGTACGTCGGGTGAAAAATCCAAACAAGGAACCCCCCATGTATATACCATTGTTCACGTGTTTATAAGATAAGTGTCTGTATTACCATCCACAATTGGAGAATTAGGGAAATCATACCTCGTAAAGTTAATGATTCAATTTACAAGCTAGTTTCACTAGAAGAAAGGAGGCCTTCTAGTTTCTACAGAAGCAATGGGTGGTACACGATAAACAGAGCACAACATGTAATAATCAAGCTCAACTGAGCACAGTTTAATAAATAAGCTCAAACAAAGCACAAGCTATAGTTATTAAGCTTAGACACAGCATAACCTGCCATATGTGTCTCTCAATAGAGCGAAAAAATGTAGAAAATGCAACTAGCACACTCAACCAAAACAAAATCTGCAACATACGTGCACAAATACAGCCAAAGGTAGTAGAGAACCTGATTGTTGGCTGCCATCAACAATTAATATATAATAACAACACGAAAACATGGAAAGCTAATATTTTGGAAAATATTAGAAAAGCCAAGGAAAATACGTATATAAAAAAAATTCTCAAAAATTTTAAACTATACGTATTATGTCCTCACTCGAACTAGGAGATTCCTAGTGAACTTTACTCATGAGTCCTAGGAAACTTTACACTAGCTCCACCGACCAACGCAGAATAGATCCCTAAGGACTCTAGAACTAGAGCTCTAATACCAACTGTAACGCCCCTGATTTTCACACTGGTTGTAGTCCAGGGTGAACTTCAGAGATGTTAGGACCTGTTGTACACCCTCCACTGTGCATATGCAAGCTTAACATGTCACTGTTGTTATTACTCTAGCAGATAACAAACAACAATAGTAAGACATCCCAAAGGCTAACCAAATGATCTTAATATCATGACAATTTTCAAAAATGGGGATATACAACAGGTATAAAATGATTTGTAATATTCTCAAAATGGAATTTAGGAATAACACAGTTCAGAACTGAAAGGTGAACATATATCATACATATGAGAGGTTCTGAACAAGAAAAAAAAATTTAACAGATTCTGTACAGATATCCAAGTATTACTAATATCTACACTGTATCAAAATATACATATCCATAGGAGGTTCTCTACCTCCAAAAAGATACAACTTTCACGGGTACGACCCGGCTCCTATCATAAGAGTATAGACAACTAAAGTAGCCCGTAGAAGTTTTATATAAATCGCCTACACCAAGGTGGCTGCCTCAATACCCTCTCTCTCGAGGGATCAAGCCGCTCGTAGTTCATCCAAAATGGTCACGAATGACCTCAACAATAACAAATTTACAACAAGTAACTCATAAATCTGAAAGAAAATGACAACAATATGAAAGCATGTAAAAACTCATCATGCGATACTATCTTTGATCATAACTAAAAAAAGAACAACTTCCTAGAGAGTGAGCACTAACATGAAACTCAATCCTATAACGGTATAGATTAATGAGCATAGGCATTCGACGGCCTATCTCATGCACATGGTTAAGCGGTTCACAACCAAATACAAATTTTTGTTGGATTGGTTCACTGCCAACACACATTTTTGCTAGGTGTCTTGTAGGCCTAACCCAGGTAACAATCTGCTGAGTGATGTATAGTCCTAACTCAGGCAACAGTCTGTTGAGTGGCTCGTAAGCCCATCTCATAATGGTGACTAAGTGGTTCACAACCAAACATAAATTTCTATTAGAGTAACTCATTGTTCAACTCATATTTCTGTTAGGTGGCTCATAGGCCTAACCAAGGCAACCATCTGCTGAGTGATATAAAATCCTAACTCAGGCAACAATCTGCTGAGTGACGTGTAGATCTACCTCATGCAACAATTCTGCTGAGTAACTCTCATAGTTTCCTCTCAGGCAATATTCTGCTGAGTGGCTAATAGACCCAACTCAAGCAACATACTCGTATTATCATAGACAAGCTCATAACAACATATATCAGACTTATAATGCCCATAATAAAATAGAAAATCATCATTTAAAAAGCTGGCTGCATTGATTTGGTTGCCTATGTACCCTCTCTCTCAAGGGATCAAGCAGCCCGTAGTTCATCCAAATTCCTGACAGACTGCTACAGTACCCCCGGTCGGGTCGACTGCTATAGTACACGCATGCTATAGTACCGATAGACTATTGCAGTATCGACAGACTTCTTCAATGCCGACATTCTAAAAAAAGATCGTCTGCTATAGTACTCGGTTGCTAAAAATACTCATCTGCTACAGTAGAAGGCAGACTGCAAGAGAGGAGTCAGTTGCTACAGTAGTCGTCTGCTATAGTACTCGGTTGCTACAGTGCTCGTCTGCTACATAGGCTTTATTCAACCTCGAACAAGACTCTCATGTGTCCAACATACAACTACACTAGTTGTAATCAATTATTTTGCAATTTATACAAGTGTTTTTAGCAATTATCTTAAGAGTTGGGGCTTTGTCATGTCAAGCATACAACTAATATGTGAGATAACATCAACCATATTCCTAATATTAGGATTTACAACTTAATGAGCTTAATCGATCAATTAGTCTATCTTGATTTCATAAAAATCCCACCTTTATAGTTCAATTAGTCAAAATATAGGTATTTGATCATGAATCCAACTCAAGAACACAACTAAATACAACATACAAAAGAGGTGAGGTTTGAAGGAGATGAACTTGCCTTGAAAGGGATTCGATCTCCAAAAATCAAGAATTAGCGGATCGACCTTCACAAGAGTTGTAGATCCGCTCAATGCCAATCTTTTTCGTTCACGAAGTTTTCTCAAATTCTTTCGAAAAATTTTACCCTCTATGGCCATGGGTTCACTGGAGTTTGAGAGGAGGAAGAAAAAATGGTTAGAGAGGATAGAGACTAGTCATGACAAA
>BQKN01055436.1:11631-29106 GCA_022839385.1 Asparagus kiusianus | reverse complement strand
CCTTTTAAAAGGAAATCAAGGGTCTAGATTTAATCCCCATCACACAAGCCCTCATCCACAAGCTCATGGTAAATGTTGACCAAGTCAACTCTCCATAATAAATGACAACTTAAGTCAAAGCATATAAACACAGTTATATATCCGGGTATTTTATCAGCTCGTAATTCAACTGATTTTCTCCGGTGCCAGAATAAATTGTCAATTCACCCCGAATATGGTATCGATGTTCTGAGAATGATGGTGCTAACCATGCATCCATTTGAGTTACAAATAAAACATTAAAAATGAAAAACTATAGGTTTCAAGCTGTCTCGCAACACCGAGGCCGAAACTGCAAACGAAGTCCAAATTGAATCAAACTAGGCTCGTAGCATATAAATCATATTCTAAGATCGATGACGCCATCCCAAGACTCGTCTGATCACCAGAAATAGCTCAAACTACTGTATAACGGCAGACTTGCGGTACCATAACCCGAGCTGTAAACAAACTCCAAATAAATTCTAACTGATTCCATTCGTCACAGAATGATAAGCACACATCATAAAATTTATAAAATCTTAAACAAATTCTCCAATAAAATTATAAAAATTCTAGGGATTTACATTGGTTGACCGATGGTAAGCTATCATTCGACCCATATGTGCTTGTCAGTCAACTGGTGGCAAGCCATCAGTCGACCGACGGGTGCACACAGCCTGGGTTTGGTTTCGGGTTAGTTTTGTTCCAGTTTGGCCCATTTGTGTACATAAGTATATATACCCAATATTTTTTCCTTATTCTTGGATTTTCACGTGAACAATCAGCCACCCTCTCCCCTCAAAACCCTAAAACTTATTTTGGTGAATTTTGAGAGCTTTGTGAAGTGAAAATCAAGAGGAGGGCGAGATCCGTGGCTTTTGGTGAAGGAGGATCATTCTCACGCGTGTTTGGAAGTTCAACACGACTTGTTGAGGTGAGTTTCATCTCCTCCAATCCCATCCTCATTTCTATTTGACTTCTTTCGGTTTTATTTTGGTTTTATTGGATACCTAAAACCTAGTTTATGTATAAAAATCACTCTTTTCGAACCATATGATATAAAGATTGAATCTTTTTGATTTAAAAAGACATAAAACAAATTCTCAGTTTTGGATTTAAGTTGTTTTCTTGATGTTTTTACAATTAGAAGCATGCTAGGGTTATTAGATCCCCTTAAGTTGATTTTTAGTGTTTTTATGTAGTAGGTACAACCCTAAATATATTGATTTAAGTTTTATAGATGGGCTTTATTTAGAAATTTTGAGTTTTGATGAATATAAGTAAACATACAACTTTTTCCTAAAAAATTGGATTTTTTTCCCAGATCGGTCGACTGATCATAGGTGATCAGTCGACCGACGTTGGTAAATTAGGATTTTTAGGTGTAGGCGTCAAAAATTGCCTAAAGGTCCCGAACACAGCTCAAAACGAAGAGAAGGCGAAGTACATCGTCATTTAAGATAGGAAAGATCATCCGATGCTAAGAAGAAGCGAAGAAGTGCACAAAACGATGAAACAACAAGACTCAAAGCTGTCTCACAATCAGTGAGACAACATGAGTTGTCTTGAATTTTTAGACACCTAATGATGTCTCAGATTCCGAGACAGGTTGAGGTGTCCTGCAAATAGTGAGACCCCTTGACACATTTTTCGACAACTTTATCGAGTTTCATTCAATCCACGGGCTCCATAACTATATGGGAACATCCATAAATACGTAGAGGTCGTTACAAACTGAAAATCCATCCAAATTATGGTTGGTTTCAAATTCTTATCTTCAATACCCCCTGGCACCTATATGCATAGGCGGGGGGAGACTGGCGAGTACTGAGGTTTCGAGCAGATCTGAGAGCATGTACCCACAAATTTTAGAGAGAGAGAGAGAGACGGTGATTTTGGCGAACTTCGATTATAAAGAGAGTTATTCATCATTTTTTTGGACAGATCTCAAAGGCCTTCTGCATTCCCTTGATCTCAAACATTGATTTGATATTGGGAAGAGTGTTTATCTTACCTCGCTGAGATATCCACTTCTGTTCTTGTTTCTAAAGTAAAACATTAACACAAAGCCTTCTTCATGATCAATCAGGATCATTGAATCAGCGATCCACGGATCAAATAGTCCTCGGTACAGGCAAAGATCCCACGCAAGCAGCGACTAATAAATAGTTTTTACGTGTGTTTCTAGGGAATACCCTCTCTTTTTGTTTTCTTTGTAAAAAGAAGTTTTATAAAAAAAAGCTCACTCTTTTGTTTCCATTATAAACAATAGAAGTTGCAATGAAAATCATTCCCGACGCAAACATGCTGGTGATTATAGTGGGAGACACTAATCTCGACATCAAGACTAGAGTGTCGCAACCGATTAAGATCTCGGTTGATTCTATAATCAAAAATGAGTTCAACCAAGCGAAGTTCAAGGAATACCTCTCGTCCTCCTCTTCAAGATCTTCCTCGCTCCGCAAGTGCAGGAAGATTTCATCTTCAAAGAAGGTTTTCTGGTCTTCAACTCTAATGAAGGCTTCGGGTGATGACACTCGCCCTATTGTTGCTGAGGCTTCCCCTCGTAACGCTACTCCGGCCATCAACAACGTTGGAGGCTCTGCTCACAATGGTTCCTCCCCAGTTAAGGAGTCGTTTGATCAAAGTTCACTAACTCTGACGAAGAGGGCTCGTCAGAGGTAATGCCGACGTCTCGCTCGTCAAATTACCAAAGCCCTAGAATCAGTCGATGGGGTTTGTTACTATGCGGATCTGGAGTCAAGGGAGCATCAACTCCAACATCAAGTTACTAACGTTTCCTCCAAACATTCAACCAATGAATGGGTCTGTGTCAAAAGGGCACGTTCAACTCTCAAGGAATGCATCTAGAAGCGTCATGCAAATGCCGCTCACACTCGTGCTCTTGTGCAAAAGGCACAAGAAGTAAAGAAGGATGAGGTGGCCAAAGACCCGCCAAAGTCCCACAAAGTTTGTATTCAAAAGTCTAAGACTACGCGAAAATCAAGGCTGAAGACAGCAAGTGATGTCTCCTTCAACCGAGATAGCCCAAGCTGTTTCACAAACCGATACAACCCAGGGTGTCTTGCCTAAAGTCGATACGCACTCCCCTGTCTCGCCCAAAAGTGAGTCTCCACAGCCGTTTCTTCACCTCCGTCAACGTCCATTCCTGCTCCGTCTTCTGCCACGCGACCAGTGAATCTTTTGGTCACTCCTGACCTCTCAAAGTTTAAGATCACAATGGTGGATCACCTTGGTCCTCTGCAAGAAGATCGAGGCAAAGTACCAGTAAAGGAACGCTTGGGTCTAGTAAATAAAACCCAAGTAGCTCCTCAGGCAAGGGTCGTATACAGACTCCTATTAAGTCTACTATTGTGCAAAGGTATCCCACCACCTCCAAACAAATTGGGACACCTTAATGTACCTGCTTGTGCACCATGCATAATAAAGACAAGGAGGCCTCCCCTCCTGGGAGAATTCTGTCGACCTCCCGCCTGGGGGTCTGTGTTGAAGCCCACGAGCCCGTTAAAAATCCACGCTTGCAAAGTGGTGGTTCTAAATGAGCGACTCCTGATGTGATCTCGAATCATTTGAAAATGACGTACCAACAAATGATAGGGTGCACCGGTCATCATGCTGATGAGTTTTACTATCAGGCTGGGGGTGTGAACAAATCTCGAAAGAGAACTATTCAAAAACCGAGCTCTCATTGTTCATGTGAGAGGCTCATTAGGGTAGTATTATAAGAATGTAGATGCTCCAGGACCACTCCAGAAAGGATCTCTGTATTCAAAGACTTTCTAACGAAACGTCAAAGTCCAAGCCAAGACATTTCCGCAAGAGAAGATCAGCCATCCAAGATGATGAATTCCTAAAAGTTACCATCAACATAGCCAATAAAGGTAAGTCAAAATGGCATTCAAATGATTTTCATCTTGACTTTAGCCCAGGAGGAAGATTCAATCCAAGAATATCCCAGCGAATGTGTCGACTCTAATTAAGAGCCACCAAACACAGGGACTATCAGAGAATGCACGAAGGACTATCCTCGGATGATGAACTATCATACACTTGCTCTTCAATCGATTCAGATGACACGATGTCTAGCATTGGCAAGCTAGGGGGGCATTCACGATCACTCCTGATTAATTATTTCATATGCTTCAAGAAGCTCTAGCCAAGAGCAAAAGGAAGACATTAGAGCTAAAATGAGGATGGAGATGGAGTTGACCATACAATAGATGAGAGAACTGCAGGCTCAACAACATCAACTACCCGAGTCTAGTCAGCGGGCTGAATCCACTCGTCATAATACCACACTGGTTTAAGCCAATGCAGATGACAGCGACGCGGAGGTGGACGAGCATATCTTTGCTGACCCTCCTCCCAACAACAATAATGCTGGGGGTGGTCTAATTGATTCTTCTCAACATCGCCCAAAGAAGGATATAGGCAAGGATAAGAAGATGAAAGACCTCTAGCGTAAAGTCAATGCTTTGATGTCTACTCAAAAAGTATAGAAGACCGAAATTCCATGCCCATACATGAGAGAGTGGAAGTCAATTCCATACCCAGCGAAGTTCAATCTAATTAACTTCATGCTATTTGGAGGGAGAGGCTCACTTACTCAGCACTTAATATACTTTAAGTCTCTCTTAGGTATGATCTCTGGACATGAACCATTGATGGTCCGGTCATTCGTGGGCACCCTTCATGGGGCCGCCTTCGATTGCTACCGACGTCTCAAGCTAGGGAGCATCAACAACTAGGATGACATGAAAAGCCTATTTCTTGGCAATTTCTTTGAAGATGACATTGAAGTGTCAATCAGAACTCTTCTGGTCAAAAAGCAGAAGAGCGGAGAGTCAATCGACAATTTCATCAAGCGCTTCTGAAACAAGGCAAAGAATTGTTAAGACCCGGTTACAAAGGAGTTTATAATCCAGACTCGCATAGCAATCTTTCTTTGGATGTACTAGAAGCCATGGGAGTGGTTCCATCCAAAACTTGGAAGGAATTGAAAGTACACGGAGAATAGGCCGAACGCTTCCTCAAGAGAAAGAAGCTTGAGAGGGGCCAGCCAATGGTAAACGCTCCGAAACAAAATTTTGTTCCTCATGGTAGAGGGAAGGCGCCAGTAACTACAGTAGAAGCAAATCAAACGTCACTGCGATAGCAACAACAGTCCTCGAAGCAGTCGTCATTTGAATAGCAGCATCAAGCGCAACAACCTCAAAGGCAGCAAAGAATTTTAGAACCAAGATTCCCAAAAGAATACTCTTTCAAGGAAGATGAAGTACTATCTATCTTAAAGTACCACTTGGACAACAACAAGATCAAGTTACCACCAATCATAGATCAAGAGGAAGCTAAAAGGACCATGAATCTGAAATATTGTGCGTATCACAAAAGGGTCCATCATCCCACCAAGGCGTGTTATGTCCTTAAAGACAAAATCCAAGCCTTAGTCAGTGTCATAACTGTGAAACTAAAAGAAAAGAAAGTGGGTGCGAATGTAGTAACCATTAGTTTTGGCTCTGTCCCTCTATCGTGGTTCCAGCCAGAGCCTGTGTTGAAGGTGGAGATGAAGATAGTTAATGATGACCTACATGGGCAACATCAGAAGGGGCTTGTGCCACATACGGCCTCTAATAGTGAAATTCATTGGGTCCATCCGAATTTTCTTGAAGATTAACAATAGGTGGCATTCTCTTCCATGAAGAAGTCTAAGAGTAAGGGCAAGTCTTGTTGTCCTGCCTTAGTAATCCTGGAGAAAGATGACGAAGGTATCCTAACTCTCTCACTTTCTGAAGACGAGCATAAAGTCTTTGTAGCCAACGGAGAGCCGGCTTTCACCACCAACAGTGGGAACAGATATCGGTACAAATACCTAGAGGCTTCTGACCAGAATTCCAAAACTTTGGCTGAGCTGGAGGTGGTTTCAGCTCCCCCTAAACTGACTGACAAGTCCTAACACAATAAGGTTCAAAATCCAAAGTAGTCTCGTTTCAATCGTCCGATTGGAAGAGACATACTGGAGAGCTCAAACACTCCATACCTCTTCAATGTTATGCCTCAACTAGCCAATATCCCAATAAGAATCACTCTATATGAGTTGTTACGTCTTTCCAAAGACACCGAGAGGCTTCGTAAGAAGCTTTGGCTGATTCTGATATTTTTCATACTCAGATTAAGCAAGCCACTGAAGAACCGGAACCATCAGTTCAACACTACAATCTGGCGACTAAATAGTTCCCTTGCATCACCTTTACTCGGGAGGACATGCAAGTGAAGAACTCGAAGGAGACATCAAGAGCCGAAACCATCAGTTCAACACTGCAATCTGACGGCTAAATAGTTCCCTTGCATCTCATTTACTCGGGAGGACATGTAAGTGAAGAAGTCAGAATATGACAGGCCACTGTATTTCACTAAAGACATCGGCTTAAGCATTGTTAACTGGATCCAAGTTGATTAGGGTTCCTCAGTCAGCGTCATGTCACTCTGATTGATATATCATCTCAGAATTCTTACAAGCAAGTTGGCGTCCACAGGCACTGTTATCTACAGATTTAACACCAGTGGATCCAAGCCACTAGGTAAAATCCGAGTGAAGTGCCAGCTTGGAGATTTGAAGTCTGAAGTCACGTGTTACATGATTGATGTAGAGAACTCCTATAACTTACTATTGGGTCGACCTTGGATCCATAGTAATATTACAATACCTTCTACACTCCATCAGTGTCTAAAATATGTGGATACGAATAATGAGGTCAAGACAGTGGTCACGGATAAGCAACCATTTAAGGGGTTGGAAATTATTTTATCGCCTCCCTTCTATATAGTGCTGAATCCAATACTGAACTATCAACCAAGGGCACGGACAGAAGAGAAGAAGCTAATACTGAAGCCGAGCCCGATTACAACGAAGGTCTTGTATTAAACGACATTGAACCCTTTGTAATCGAATTTGACGGTGGTGAATCGTTGGATAGAAATTATAACGGGCAACATGCCAATTATGTAATAAATGATGATTTAGAGTACTCGGCTTGTCTTGATTATGTAATGCAGGGACTGTATAATAACCCTAATATACATATGTTGCTTCTATCGTCTTGCATGACAAAGAAGCGTGTCCAAGACATCTTCGGAATAACTCTTGTCCTTCCTACCAAGGCTGGGGGTGGAGAAGAGATAGTCTTCGATAAAGGAGAGTTGTGTCTACCATCAAATCCTTTCTTGAAGAATGATAGCGATGATGAAAAATGTGGTCGCCATTTATTCAGATATAGTCCATAAGCATGGGATCACATGAAGAAATGGGAATACAACTTCACGCTCGAGGAAGGTCTTTGCCTTGGTCAAGGTCCTCGAGTTCCACCCAGGTCTGCATATGTACCAAAAAGGAAGCCTGACGATTATTACGGACATAGAAGATGTCTAGGCTATATTTCTTCGTCCTCTAACGAATGTTGTTGGCAGGTTAATAACCAATTGTCCAATCCGAACAGGGATGGACATTCGTCAGATTCTTCAAAATGGGATTCTAATGTTAACCTTAGGGAGATGTTCAAAGGCTTAATGTCAAACATGGCTACTGTCGATCCTACCATAACGGAAGAACACGATCAATTGCCAACCTGGGAAGATCCTTCGATCCATCACTTGAACATCTAGTATAATTATAGATTCGAGCAAAGAGAACCACCTACTGAGGATAAGGTGGCTCAAATCAACATGGGCGATGAAGCAAATCCAAAGCCCATATTCATCAGTGAAAGCCTCCCACTAGAAGAAAAGAAGGGGTTGATCGCCCTAATCAGGGAGTACATCGATGTTTTTGCATGAAACTATGAAGACATGCCATGACTCGACCCAAATATGGTAATGCACCACCATAACATCAAACCGGATGTCCTGTCATGCAACAATAAAGACAGTTTCACCCGTAGAGTTTGGAGGCGATCGAAGATGAAGTCAAAAAGCTAATCGACTCAGGCTTCATCAGGGAGGAGCAACATCCAGATTGGGTGATGAATATTGTTCCGATCCTTAAAAAGAATGGGAAAATCAGAATCTGCATCGATTTTAGAGATCTGAATACCGCTAGCCCAAAATACGACTTCCCTCTTCCCATTACGAACGTTATCATCGACAACACGTGTAGGTTTGAGAGAATGTCCTTCATAGATGGATTCTTAAGGTACAACCAAATTAATATATATCCGAACAACGAGAAACACACCTCGTTTAGCATGCCACTCGGCATCTTCTTCTACACAGTCATGCCCTTCGGCCTAAAGAATACGGATGCTACATACTACCAAGCCATGACGAAGATTTTCCATGAGCATCTCTGGAAAATCGTCGAGTTCTACGCTGATGACTTGGTCGTGAAAAGCCACAGCAAGAATGACCACGTTAAAGATTTGAAAACGATGTTCGATCTCATGCGAAATCACCAATTGAAGATGAAGCCTACCAAGTCTTTCCTGAGAATGTCCAGTGGTAAGTTCCTCAGATCTGTCATCACCACAAAAGATATCCATATTGATCCCGACAAAGTGAAAGTGATCAATGAATTGCAACCTCTAAGAAATCTCAAAGAACTCAGAGGGTTGCAAGGATGGCTAGCCTACATCCGTCGATTCATCTCAAATCTCTTCGGAAAGTATTAACCATTTTCCAAGCTCACCAAGAAAGGCGTGTCATTCGTTTGGGACAAAGCCTGCCAAAAAACATTCGAGGATATCAAAGTATATTTGTCGAATCCTCCTGCTCTCATCACACCGAAGTCTAGGAGACCATTTTTGATCTACGATAAGGTGACGAATCACTCGTTGAGTGCTTTGCTCACACAAGACGATGATAACAGTCACGAGCAGGCGATATACTATTTGAGCCAAACTTTGGTAGGCACCAAATCTCGATATCCGGTGTTTTAAAAGGAGTGTCTTGCCCTGGTATTCGTAATCTAGAAGATACGACACTACTTGGTTGGGCAGACAATTTATGTCATTTGTAACGTCAACCCAATCCGAGTATTCATGACGTAATCAGCTACATTGAACTGGCAGCTAGCGAGATGGGTGTTACTTCTGTCATAATACGACCTCCACTTTAAACAACAAAAGTCAGTAAAAGGACGGACTACTTGTGATCTTCTAGCAGTTAATCTTACAAGGGATGAAGCCGAGTTATATGAAGATTTGCCAGATGAAACTCACAAAGTCAACATGACCACTCATCAGCAGGTGTGACGATTATACTTTGACGGTGCTTCCCGAGCAACCAACGTGGCAAGCTCTCTTGGATGTTCAAAAATCTCTTCGGGAGTTGAAGTTATCCTAGTTTCCCTGGATAAGCATGTGATACCTCGAGCCTATTCCCTTATTGAGCCATGCTCTAACAACGTGGCTGAATATAATGCACTACTCATTGGACTCAATTTTTCCAAAGAGCTGGGGGTGGAGTACCTTGAAGCTTTTGGCGATTCTCAATTAATAGTTAACCAAGTTCGAGAGGAGTACGAAGTCAGGAACCAAGACTTGGTCCCGTACCACCAAGCGGATGTTGAGCTAGCAGACTCATTTTGAAAAATTATTCATCGAGTATATCCCGCGCCTCCAGAATGATTACGCAGATGTGTTGGCAGCCCTAGCGGTCTCCTTGGCTCAGTCTACCGAGACAGAACAGTTAGTTATAGTAAGAACTCACCAACTCTTTATACCTGACTTTGCCCAAGACATCAAAGAGGTGCATGTAACCATAATCGAACTCAAATCTTGAGACTAACATTTCCCCATCATTGATTATGTTTTGCATGGTATATTACTGGAAGACATAAAGAAAAGGGATTTCGTCCCACGAAGAACGTCGAGATTCTACTACAATGCAGCAACTCAAATGCTCTATCGCCATGCATATGATGGATTGCTACTCCGCTGTCTTTCAACCAAAGAGGCAGAAGAGGCCCTCAAAGAAGTGCATGACGGAACCTGTAGTGCACACCAGCCTGGTCCCAAGTTATATGGTCGCCTTAGAAGAATGGGTTATTATTGGTTGACCATGGTTAAGGACATGGTCGCATATGCTCGATGGTGCCACGCATATCAAATACATGCTAATTACATGCATCAACCTCTAGAGCACTTGCACCCTTCGGCCACATAATGGCCATTCGAAACCCGTGGAATGGACATCGTGGGTCATATTTTCCATCCATTAGATAAAGGTGACCGCTTTATCTTAGCAATCACCGATTACTTCTCCAAGTGGACTGAAGCAATTCTACTCAAAGAGGTAAAAATGAGCGATGTTATTAAATTAATCAAACACCATATTATTTACCGATATGGTGTTCCAAGGCAAATCGTGCATAACAACGCCCCTCAGTTTGTCAGCAACTCCTTCATCAAATTCTATAGAAAGTTTAGAATTAAAAACGTCTCATCAACATCCTACAATCCCACTGCCAATGGTTTAGCAGAAGCCTTCAACAAGGCCATTATCAAAATCTTTTCAAAGTTCATAAGAACCAACAAGCGAGATTAGGATGATAAATTGGGGGAAGCTCTCTAGGCTTATCGCACCACAGTCTGCAAACCGATCGGAGCAACTCTATATTCCTTGGTGTATGGATGTGAAGCCGTCCTTCCCTTAGAGATCCAAATTCCATCTCTTCGTGTTGCTCTCTCAATAGGGATGATGAAGAAAAAACAACATCAGAAACATTTCGAAGAACTTGAGATGTTAGATGAGAAACTCTTGGAAGCTCAACAACAAATTGAGTTATACCAAGCTAGAATCTCCAGGGCCTTCGACAAAAAGGTCCGACAGCGGGTCTTTAAGGATGTAGTCTTGGTGATTGCCGTTCTGCGACCAATGATACTCAATTCTAAGAAGAAATACAAGTTTCAGCCCAAATGGGAAGGACCGTTTGTAGTAGAAACAGTCTACTCAAACAGTGCATATTGCTTGATCATCTAAGACGGTGATAAAATCATGATGCCAATCAATGGGAAGTTTCTGAAGAAGGACTACCCTTAGTGCATTCAGGATAACCCGTTGGAAGCATACAATTGGAGATTTTGTGCATATTGATGGCACTGATACCCACCAATGGGAAGTTCCTGGAGCATACTACACATGGTATTTTTAAGGATAACCCGAGATTAACCGATTATTCAAGATGAAAATCAACCATCTGAATAATTCGTTCTTAATCATTAAAAAATGATTAAGACACTCCCACTGTTGTTATTTAATCATTACCAAGATGATTAAAACTCTCCCACTATGAAGATGAAGCACATCCCATCGCTTCAATTCAATTGGAACAAATTTCTTGAAGTCTTCTGGGTCATCGATATTTGCTTGATAACCAAGTATCTCTTGTGAAGCGAAAGATAACAAAAAATATCGTCTTTCCTTCAGCCCTGATCCGTGGTTGTTTCCAACAGCGAAGATCAACCCTCCCACTATGACTCTTGTAGCACTCTTTCATTAAGACGATATTCAATGACTCCAATCTTCTCTCAACTCCTACTGCATAATTGTTGAGTGTTTAATAATTCACATTGATCAAATCAATTAACGATGGGTCCACCAAACCAAAATATATTTTACCATAAAGAAAGCGAGAGATAAGAAAATACCTTCTTTCCTTCTTTTATGGTTAAGCTCACACATCCTCCCACGGTGTTCAGACATTTCATACTCCTACTGTTGAAATCCTGACATAGTACTTAAAATTTCACTTTGCCGATCCACGGCAATTATCAAGCTCCCACTTTGTGTTAAATTTTTATAGGAAAATACCGTCGAGGACTTAACACCAAAACTCCCAAAGTGATTTGTACAAATAAACACTCGCCCACTGTTATTTGTACTACCACACTCCCATTTGGTCAAACCTTCAAATAGTCAGGGCCAAAGCCAAAATCTCCTCTCGATTCCTTCCATGAACAAGGGGTCCACTCAAATTGAGTGATCAAACCTTTAAATAGTTTGGGTCGTCCCAAACTCCTACTTAGTCAAACCTTCAAAAAGTTAGGGTTAAAGCCAAAATTCCCTCTCGATTCCTTTCATGAACGAGAGGTCCACTTTCAAATTAGGTAATCAAATCTTCCAACAGTATAAGGTTATCCAGATCTTTTCTAAGCCAACGCCACTGTAACTCAAACATGGTTCTCGGAGTGGAGATCCCACTCTAAGTTTCTTTTGAAGTGAAAGATAAGAAAATACCTTATTTCCCTTCAACACCAAAATTCATACTTTTCACGTATGGGGGATTTTATCTCGATCCCTTACTAGAGATAAGTTTGCATCTAACACATACTCTATGGTGGTCCATTCTTGTAAAAATGACAAAGCCTACGTATTCAATATCGTAGAACCAAAATCCATGCCTTTCATGGATGAGGGAATTTATCTCGATCCCTTATTAGAGATAAGTCTACATCTAACACATGCTGTCGGGTGGTCTGTTCCCGTAAAAATGACAAAGCTTACGTATTAAATATCATAGCACCAAAATCCATGTCTTTCACATATAGGGGACTTTATCTCGATCCCTTATTAGAGATAAGTCTGCATCTAACACATGCTACTGGGTTGTTCATTCCCGTGAAAGTGACAAAGTCTACGTATTCAATATTGTAGTCAGTGATCGTTATTAAATTAATGACCTCTGAATCCATGTGTTTCACGCATGGGGGACTTTAACTTGATCTCTTATTAGAGATAAGTCTGCATCTAACACATGCTGTCGGGTTGTTCATTCCCATGAAAATGACAACGTCTGCATATTCAATATCGTAGCCAGTGATCGTTATTAAATTAATGACCTCTGAATCCATGCCTTTCATAAATGGGGAACTTTATCTCAATCCCTTATTAGAGATAAGTCTACATCTAATACATGATGCCGGGTTTTTCATTCCCGTAAAAATGACAAAGTCTACATCTTTAATATCATAGCCAGTGATCGTTATTAAATAAATGACCTCTGAATCTATGTCTTTCACGCATGAGGGACTTTATCTTGAATCCATGTCTCTCCTCGCAAGTGTAGGAAGATTTTAGCTTCGAATAAGGTTTTATAGTCTTCAACTCCGATGAAGGCTATGGGTGACGACTCTCGCCTAACTGTTGTTAAGGTTTCCCCTCGCAGTACTACTCTGGCAACCAATAAAGCCAGAGGCTCTGCTCACAACGACTCCTCCCCAGTTAAGGAGTCATTCAACAATAATGTAAGTTCGCTAACTCTGACGAAGAGGGCTCGTCAAAGACAACGTTAACGTTTGGATCGTCAGCTTGC
This sequence comes from Asparagus kiusianus, assembly GCA_022839385.1. NCBI lineage: Eukaryota > Viridiplantae > Streptophyta > Magnoliopsida > Asparagales > Asparagaceae > Asparagus > Asparagus kiusianus. The sequence continues at coordinate 15,761 of BQKN01055436.1, read as the reverse complement.
TAAGGCTTTGGAACAGGTTGATGGAGTTCGCTACTATGCAGATTTAGAGTCAAGGAAGCGTCGAGTACTTCAGCCATCGCAAAGGCAAGTTGTTGTCACTTCCTCCAAGCCATCGACAGAGAAATGAGTACTCATCAAGAGGACTCGTTTGACGAAGGAGCACATCCAAAAGCATCGCGCACGTGCTACACACGCTCGTGCTCTTGTGCGAAAGGCACAAAAAATGAAGAAGAAAGAGGTTGCCAAAGAACCACCAAAATTCCACAAAGTTAGGGTTTTGAAGGCTAAACTTGCACAAACTGGAAATCATAACACAGTAGAAAATGCCTCCTTTGGTCGAGACAGGGGAGCCTGTCTTGCCCAAAGGAGGTCTCCTGCGATCACCTTTTTGCCACCTTTAGCATTTGTTCCAGGTCCATCCTCTGCAACCACTTCTGCCACACCATCGGTTCTGACCTCTCAAAGTTTAAGATTACTATGGCCGATCGCCTTCGTCCTCTGTACGAAGATCTAGGAAAAGCACCGGTGAAAGAGTGCTTGGGTCTGGCCGTTCAAACCCAAGATGCTCTACAGACTGGCGGTGTGAACAAAAATCGAAAGAGAGCTATTTAAGAAATGAGCTCTCATTGTTCGTGTAAGAGGTTCATTAGAGCAGTACTTTCAGAATGTAACTACTCCAAGCGAGAAACCATCCCATAAAGAGTCTCAGTGTTCTAGAGACTTTTCACATCATCAATTGAAGTGTCAAAGCCAAAACCAAGACGCTTCCGAAGGAGAAGATCTGTTGTTCAAGACAATGAATTTCCTAAGGTCACAATCAACATGGCCAACAAAGGAAAGGGAACGTCTAGGCGACATTCAAATGACTCCGATCCTGACTTTACCCCAGGGGGAAGAGTCGATCCAAGAATCTCCCAAAGAATATCTTAGCTCCAACTAAGAGCTACCCAGTGAAGAGACTATAGGAGAATGCATGAAGGAACATCTTCAGAGGATGAACTTTCAGACACTTGCTCTGTAATTACTTCTGATTATACAATGTTGAGCATAGGGCAAGCTAGAGAAGTGTTCACCATCACTCCTGATGTTATGGTCCAAATACTTTAAGAAGCTCTAGCTAAGCAACATGAAGAGATTAGAGCCGAGATGAAGATGGAGATGGAGTTGACCATGTAGGAAATGAGAGAATTACATGCTCAACAACCGCAACCTTCAAATGTTAACGAAACTATCAATGCCGATACTCCTCCCAATGATAATAACACTAGGGGTGGTCCAATCAATCCTCCTTAACATCCCCCAAGGAAAGAAGAGGGTAAAGGCAAGAAGATGATGAGAGAGCTCGAGAGCAAAGTCAACGCCTTGATGTCCGCGCAGGAGGTCAAGAAGACTAGCATCCCGTACCCTTACCGAAAGGAATGGGAGTCAATTCCATACTCGGCGAAGTTTAATCTAATTAATTTCACACAATTTGATGGGAGAGGCTCGCCAACCCAACACCTGATCTACTTCAAATCTCATTTGGATATGATCAATGGGAATGAACCCTTGATGGTCTGGTCATTCGTGGGCACCCTTCGCATTGTCGCCTTCGATTGGTACTGACATCTCAAGCCAGGGAGCATCAACAACTGGGACAACATGGAAAATCTTTTCCTCAGCAACTTTTTTGATGATGAAACTGAAGTATCAACAAGAACTCTACTGGACGAGAAGCAGAAAGACTGAGAATCAGTCGACAACTTCGTCAAACACTTTCGGAACATAGCTATAAATTATAGGGATTCAGTGACGGAGGAGTTCATACTACAGACCTGTCACAACAATCTTTCTCTTGACATGTTAGAGGCTATGGGGGTAGTTGTAAAACCCTAAAATTTTGAATATTTTATAATAAATAATAATAAATATGTTACATTATGAAAAAGATAATATTTATTAATGTTTGAGTATGCTAGGAATTGATTTGAGATTAATTTAATGTATATATGTGAATATAGAAGTGATATCATCCACACGTGCACGGGCCTGAATTTGGGAAAAATGACCAGTTAAAAGTATATGCATTTTACACACTAAGAAAGTTGGAATCTGGAAAACCTTAAAAGAGCAAAGTTATAGGTATCTTTAGTCAGACTAGGTTTCCTGGTTCGGGTCAAACAGGTTTGTTTCGGGTTTGTCTCTATAAATACCTGTGTTTTTCGTAAAAATTCCTCTCTTTTATCATATCTATGAACCCTAGCAGCCACCCTCTCCCTTTAAAAATCCTAGATTTTTTATGAATTTTTGAGAGCTTTGTGAAGCACAATACCGACACGAGGGCGAGATCTTCGACGTGTGACAAGGGAGAACGGGTTGTTTGTGCTCGTGGATTGCTTGTTGTTTATTTCAGAGGCTTAGAATAACGTTTGAGGCAAGATTATCTTCATCCAAACCCATCCCTATAGTTAAATAACTAGTTTAGATATTTAATATGTGTTTTCATGTTTGAATCTTAACTTGTGACGTTAAAAATCAGATTATTTTATTTTTTTATGTTGAAACTTAAACAAATGCTAGATTAGTAATATTTTCTTGCTATTTATGATAGTATCATAATCATGATCATTAGGGTTATTCATAATTTTGTTTATATTTGAGAAATTTAAGAGATGTACTTAATATATATTTTTCTGCCGAAAACTGCAGCACTTGTATAAACTTTACCTAAGATTTTGAGATAGCAAATAATCTCCAAATTTAAGGAAACCAGTTCCAAATGAAAGTTATATGTATCTAATTTCTAAAACAAAATTCTATTCTTAAAAATAGTTTGTATAGAGAAAGATATGTCCTTTTACTAACAACTTGTCCTGCAGAAAAACTTTGCATATATATAATGTTTAACTAGAGCTTTGGGATAATAAACGAACTCTAAACTGAACCAAACTTATGCCAAATGAAAGATGTGTGAATTTAGTTTTCAAAACAAAAAACATTTTCTAAAATAGTTTTCCTAGAGAAAGATATGCTCATTTTACTAACAGAAGTCCCGACAATTTTTCCTGCTCATTTTGTGGAGCTGCGTTGCGCCATTTTGAGATGCGTTCGCGGAGTTTTGAGCCGATTGATATTACACGTATAATCATGAATATGTTGTGTTACGCATTTTAGAATCCCAAGGGGATTATGATGAGTTTTGATTTGATCATATTTGAAATTAGATATCGTTCATACACATGTTGGATGTCGTTGATGAGCACAGCTCAGTACTATATGGGATAGTACATCTACATACCAGATATACACAGTTTATACATGAGGTGAATATCGTTGATGAGCTTAGCTTAGTACTATATGCGATAGTACGTCGATATGCCAGATTTATACAGTTTATACATATGTCAGATATCGTTGATGAGCTCATCTCAGTACTATATGAGATAGTGTGTCGATATACCAGATTTATACAGTTTATACATATGTCGGATATCATTAATGGGCTCAGCTTAGTACTATATAAGATAGTATGTTGATATGCTAGATTTATACAGTTTATACATTTGTCAGATATCGTTAATGGGCTCAGCTCAGTACTATATGAGATAGTACATTAATATGCCAGATTTATACAGTTTATACATATGTCGGATATCGTTAATGGGCTCAGCTCAGTACTATATGAGATAGTGCATCGATATACTAGATTTATACCGTTTATACACATGTCGGATATCATTAATGGGATCAGCTCAGTACTATATGAGATAGTGCGTCGATATACCAGATTTATACAATTTATACATGTGATGGATATCGTTGATGAGCTCAGCTTAGTACTATATGGAGTAGTGCATCGACATTCCATTTATACAGGCCATTGAGTCGGGTTTGGATGCTTTGTCTAGCAGTCTGTTCCGCACGAGGGTGCGATGAGGCTTGTGAGCCGTCTTCTAGGATACCTATATGGTAGGCCGTCCGGCACTCGTATTACGTACTGAGATCGTAATGAGACTAATGAGTCATGTACATTATTGTAGGATACCTACAGGGTAGTCTGTGTTGCATGATAATGCGATAAAATCAAAATCTTGCAAAGAGTTGAAATGAAACGATTATTTGATAGTCTGAGTTTTAGTGGATACCAAAAG
>BQKN01055436.1:0-11531 GCA_022839385.1 Asparagus kiusianus | reverse complement strand
TAGTGATGTTTCTTTTCATAGTTCGGTATTGATATTTAGGTATCTACAGTCTGAGACTTATGGTATATACATGAGGGTTTTCTTGTTTGTATTATTTCGCTCGACATACTACGTCTTGTCTTGTAGATTTCTAAGTATTAATACCATTAAATACGGGGAAAATGATGTAGTTAGACTATGCTTAATAGATTGAGCCTCCACTACATCTAGCAACCCTTTCACTAGGGGGCGGATGGAGGTGATATTACTTTAGCGCTCTGACACTCTTGTTGTTGTTCTTTTTCTTTAAATTACTTTTTAGATACATCGGAGTTTTGGAGAGCTGCAAGGTGACAGAGTTCTGGCATAGTCGTTGTCGCGTATTTTTACTTGTAGAGACTCCACTGTAGTTTGAGTTTTATCTAGATATTAGAGTTTCATTTTCATATTGTAAAGGTAGTGTGCCTTAGTACGATTTTTTTTAGTTAATTCATGTTGAGACATTTTCATTATTCAGATATCGGATGTATTATAGTTGAGACATAATTCTTTTTATTTATGAGATATCTCTTCTATATCATGTCTATTACATTTATTCCCTTTATGTTGCATGTTTTGTACCTGCACTTCTATTTGGTTCCACTAGAGGATATTGTTGTGATTGGTGAAATGTGTTTATGCACAATGTGGGTGCATGACAGGTTTGACATCTCTGGTTTCACCTTGGACTGTAGCCTTGTGTGAACCCAGGAGCGTCACAGTTGGTATCGAAGCTCTAGTTCTAACATCCTAGGATCATTCATGTGTCGAGTCGTGGAGCTAGGATAGAGTTTTCTAGGAATCATGTATAGAGTCCGCTAGGAATTCCTAGAATAAGTGAGGACGTTATATACGTTTATTCAAAAATTTACAATTTTTTTTTGTGATAACTACCTTACTTTGATTGAAAAGTAATTGCATAAATGATAAGTGATACGATTTTTTTCTATTGGTATATGTTATGTTATTTATGTTTGGGATCTCACTTACTGTGTCAAATAAGCTCTCCTCTTGGTATTATAAACATTGGAACGAGGATGTGGTCAAGGTAAAGCTTATACCTGAAGAGCTGGGCAAGTAAAGCCCGAGCCGTAGCAGGCTCCATAGTATTTGATCGACTTCATGATGACGTTTACAATAAGATTTTGTAGCACTCAAGGAGCAAGAGGTGTATTCATTTCCACCAGTAGTAAGCCAGCATGGCAGGGGTCAGGGTTGGCAGTCTTAGAGCCGCGATTTACGCTAGCAACGAAAGATAAAGGCACTACCTGTTATTCTAAGGATTGAGAGGCCAGTAGGCCAGATTTATGTTATCCGGGAGATTCCTGAGGGACAGATGGTCCCATATATTTTCCATCACCGGCAGAATTTATGCAGCTGTACTACGTAATCATGGTGCGATCGGAGCTTTCTTCGTGATTTCCTTTCTAACTCAGACCTTCTTTTATTCAAGAATTTCACATTCTTTTATCTTTCATGCCTTCATGGATAGGCTTCAGCTTGTAGCATATCCTTTAGACATATTGTTATCCATCTCTACTCCTCTAGGGGAGGTATACCTATTAGAGAGTATCTGTATGAGCTGTGTCATCAGTCTAGATGATTCTGAGTTTCTCATAGATCTGATCGTGTTGCGAATGTCAGATTTTGACGTTATTCTTCGTATGAATTGGCTATCATCATACCATATCAGTATCGACTATTTTGCTAAAACAGTCAAGGTGTGAGCATTCGTTGGGTTTATATAGATAGTAGCAACCTCATAGGGTAACCAGAATACGGAGTCATTCCTAGCATACGTAGAGGATGTGATGCTGAGGGACCAGAGTGCTGATTTGTGCGAGACTAGAGTTGTCTCAGTTTATTAGGATGTCTTTCAGGACATACCTAGGTTACCTCATGTGAGAGAGGATGAGTCCTGCATCGAGTTGCAGCAGAGCATAGTACTGATATCCCGAGCACCCTATCGTATGGCACCTGCTGAGATGAAAGAGCTACAGATTCAGTTAGATGAGTTGTTATCTCAGGATTTTATTTGTCAGAGTCATTCTCCATAGGGAGCACTAGTCCTTTTCATGAAGAAGAAGAAGGACGATAGCTTATGATTATGTATAAATTTTCGTGAGTTGAACAAGATCACTATCCGGAATAGGTACCTATTATCAAGGATTGACGACTTATTCGACCAACTGTAGGGAGGTAGCATTTCTCTATGATTGATCTTCATTCTAGCTATCATCAGTTACGGGTTCGAGAGATGGATATTTCCAAGACAGCCTTTCTGACTCGATATGGGTCTTTCGAGTTCCTCATCATGCCATTTGGGCTGACCAATGCACCCGATGTATTCATGGATTTGATAAACCGGGTTTTTTGTCCATACTTGGACAGTTCATGATCATTTTTTTATTGACGACATCCTTATATATTCGAGAACAGAGGCAGAGCACGAGCAGCATCTTTGTTTGGCATTGTAGACATTGCGGGATCATCAGTTGTATGCCAAGTTCAGTAAGTGCGAGTTTTGGCTTTCTAAAATCATATTTTTGGGCCATGTTATCAGCCAGGAGGGTATTGTAGTAGACCTAACTAAGGTACAGGTCGTACTAGATTAGGAGCTGCCGAAGACGGTTACAAAGATTCGTAGTTTCGTGGGATTAGCAGGCTATTATAGGAAGTTCATTCAGGACTTCTTGAAGATTGTGACGCCGCTTGCATGACTTACGAAGAAGGATGTACAGTTTGTTTGGGGCACGGAGTGTCAGGAGGCCTTTGAGACTTTGAAGACTAAGTTGACTATAACGCCAGTATTGGTTATTCCGAGCAGTGATAAGACCTTTTGTCGTCTACACAAATGCACCATTGTCGGGTCTAGGGGTATTTTGATACAGACCCGGAGAGTAGTAGAATATATTTCGCGATAGTTAAGGACGCATGAGCAGGACTATCTCACGCACGACTTGGAGCTAGCAGTAGTGGTCTTCGTACTAAAAACATGGAGACATTACCTGTATGGAGCATAGTTTGAGTTATTCACAGACCACCAGAGTCTGAAATATCTATTCTCTCAGAAGGAACTCAATCAGAGGCAACGGCGATGGGTTGAGTTTATCAAGGATTACGAGTTCGTGATTCAGTATCATCAGGGGAAGGCGAACGTCATAGCAGACTCTTTGAGCAGGAAGCGTCGACGTCAGATTACGACTTTGAGGTGCTCGTTGTAACGAGATCTTCATACTCTTAGTCAGCTTGATTTTAGGATAGAGATTGGCAGGACCAACGTATTTTTAGGAGCTATATCGATACAGCCATTTTGGTGTGACAGGGTGGTCAGAGCTCAACTAGAAGACTATTGGATTCAAAATCGGAAGGAGGAGATTACTAAAGAGCCCAAAGCTGATTGGACCGTTAGAACAGATGGAGGCCTTCGGATGAAGGGTCGATTAGTTATGCCAACTAGTGTAGAGCTAAAGAAGGAGTTGCTTGATGAGGCGTATCGTTCTAGGCACACAGTGCATCCAGGTACAACAAAAATGTACAATGACCTGAAGAGACACTTTTGATGGAACAGCATACGTAAAGAGATCACAGAGTATGTGATCACAGAGTATGTGGCTAAGTGCTTTACGTGCCAACAAGTGAAGGCAGAACATCACCTTCACCCATTCTGGAGTGGAAGTGGGCAGATATTTATATGGACTTTATTGTAGGATTACCAAGATCAAAGAAGGGGAATGATTCAATTTGGGTAATAGTGGATCAGTTGACGAAGTCAGCACGTTTCATACCAGTAAAGACGACTTACATGGCAGAGACTTATGCAAGGATATTTATCCAGGAGAAAGTGAGATTACATGGAGTTCCAGAGACGATTGTATCATACCGAGGCTCAGTTTTCACTTTGCACTTTTGAAGGAGCTTCCAGAATTTTTCTGGTAGCCAATTGTCGTATTCTTATGGTTTTTTCACCCACAAACAGATAGAAAAATAGAGAGAGTCAATCAATGGTTGGAGGATATGTTGTGGGCTTGTGTTACAGATTTCCAGGGTAGTTGGGAGGACCACATCCCATTGATTGAATTCGCTTATAACAATAGTTACCAAGTGACAATTAGTATGGCACCGTATGAGGCATTGTCTAGGAGGCCTTGTAGATTGCCTAGTTGTTAGGCAGAACCAGAGGACAACCTATTGCTTAGACAAGAACTAGTGAGACAGACTATAAAAAAAGTAGCAATAATTCGGGAGCGTATTTTGCAGCGCAGAGTCGTTAGAAGAGTTATGTAGATCAGAAACAACGACCATTGGAGTTCTAGGTTGGGGACTATGTATTATTGAAAATATCGCCAAAGAAGGGAGTTCAGTGATTTGGTAGACGGTGAAAACTTTCCTTGAGGTATATTGGTCCATTCAGGAAAGTGGAGCGTTTTGGAGCCGTTTCATATCAGCTAGATCTTCCAGCATCGATATCGAGTATACACGATGTCTTCCATGTTTTGATACTTAAGAAGCATCTATGTGACGAGGAGCAGTAGCGAGTGTTAGACACGCCAGAAGTCGAGATTCTTGATGATATGACTATTATTGCAATTCATGTGTGTATTCTTATTAAGGAGGATAAGAGGCTTAGAAACAAAGTGATATCTTTAGTTAAAGTTCAATGGAATCGGAAAGGAGATGAGGAAGTTTCTTGGGGCGCGATGAGGATATGCATCACGACGACTTGCACCTATTTACTTGTACCTATTATTGCAAGAAAATTGTTTGGATATGATTTGTCTATATTTATGATTATCTATATGTTTATATCTATACTTAACGCTAGAATGGTGGTATTAGCACTTAGCTCCTAATTATTCGGAACATATGGTGTATATATATAGGGGGTTCCTTGTTTGAATTTTTTACCCGACGTACTAGTTCCGTTTAGTTAGGGGTTAAGTAGGAATATTCGCATTCTAGATTGTTAAATATAGATATTATAATATTTTATATCTGAAGATTTATGGTAATGTATTATTAATCTCTAAGATACGTTTGCGGAATTTCGGGGACAAAATTCTTTAAAGGGGAAGAATGTAAAACCCCAAAAATTTGAATATTTTATAATAAATAATAATAAATATGTTACATTATGAAAAAATAATATTTATTAATGTTTGAGTATGCTAGGAATTGATTTAAGATCAATTCAATGTATATATGTGAATATAGAAGTGATATCATGCACACATGCACGGGCCTGAATCTGGGAAAAATGACCAGTTAAATATATATGCATTTTACACACTGAGACGGTTAGAATCTAGAAAACCTTAAAGACCAAACTTGTAGGTCTCTTCAAGGACTTTCCAACAAATCTTATATCACCTCATTCTGAGGTCGGACGTGAAAGTTATGACCAAAATACCGAAGGTTGTTTTCCTAGTCAGACTACTTTCCTGGTTCGGGTCAAACAGGTTTGTTTCGGGTTTACCTCCATAAATACCTGTGTTTTCATAAAAATTCCTCTTTTTATCATATCTATGAATCCTAGCAGCCACCCTCTCCCCTCAAAAATCCTAAATCTTTTTTTTATGAATTTTTGAGAGCTTTGTGAAGCACAATACCGACACAAGGGCGAGATCTTCGACGTGTGACAAGGGAGAACGGGTTTTTTGTGCTCGTGGATTACTTGTTATTTATTTCAGAGGCTTAGAATGATATTTTAGGCAAGATTATCTTCATCCAAATCCATCCCTATAGTTAAATAACTAGTTTAGATGTTTAATATGAGTTTTCATGTTTGAATCTTAACTTGTGATGTTAAAAATCAGATTATTTTTGTTTTTTTATGTTAAAACTTAAACCAATTATAGATTAGTAATCTTTTTTACTATTTATGATAGTATCATGATCATGATCATTAGGATTATTCATTATTTCATTTATATTTGAGAAATTTAAGAGATGTACTAAATATATATTTTTCTGTAAAAAACTGCAGTACTTGTATAATTTTTAACTGAGATTTTGAGATAAAAAATAAACTCTAAATTTAAGCAAACTAGTACCAAATAAAAGCTATATGTATCTAGTTTCTAAAACAGAAAGCTATTCTTAAAAATAGTTTGTATAGAGAAAGATATGTTCTTTTTACTAACAACACGTCTTGCAGAAAATCTGTTGCACATGTATAAAGTTTAACTGGTGATTTTGGATAACAAAAAAATTCCAAAATGAACCAAACTTATTCCAATTTAAAGATGTGTGAATCTAGTTTTCAAAACATAAAACCGTTTCTAAAAATAATTTTCCTAGAGAATGATATGCTCGTTTTACTAACAGAAGTCCCGACTGTTGTTCCTGCTAGTTTTGTGGAGCTGTGTTGCGCCATTTTGAGATGTGTTCGTAGAGTTTTGAGCCACTTGATATTACACATATAGTTGTGAATATGTTGTGTTATACATTTGAGAATCCCAAGGGGATTATGATGAGTTTTGATTTGATCATATTCGAAATTAGATATCGTTCATACACAAATTAGATGTCGTTGATGAGCTCAGCTTAGTACTACATGGGATAGTGCGTCGACATACCAGATATACATAGTTTATACATGAGGTGAATATTGTTGATGAGCTCAGCTCAGTACTATATGAGATAGTGCGTCGATATGCTAGATTTATATAGTTTATACATATGTCAGATATCATTAATGGGCTCAGCTCGGTACTATATGAGATAGTGCGTCGATATGCCAGATTTATACAGTTTATACATATGTCGGATATCGTTAATGGGCTCAGCTCAGTATTATATGAGATAGTGCATCGATATGCCAGATTTATACAGTTTATACATATGTCGAATATCGTTAATGGGCTCAGCTCAGTACTATATGAGATAGTGCGTCGATATGCCAGATTTATATAGTTTATACATATGTCGGATATTGTTAATGGGTTCACCTCAGTACTATATGAGATAGTATATCGATATGCCAGATTTATACCATTTATACACATGTCGGATATCGTTAATAGGCTCAGCTCAGTACTATATGAGATAGTGCATCGATATGCCAGATTTATACAGTTTATACATGTGATGGATATCGTTGATGAGCTCAGCTCAGTACTATATGGAGTAGTACATCGATATTTCATTTGTACAGGTCATTGAGTTAGGTATGGATGCTTTGTCTAGCAGTCCGTTCCGCACGAGGGTGCGATGAGGCTTGTGAGTCGTCTTCTAGGATACCTATATGGTAGGCCGTCCCGCACTCATGTTACGCACTGAAATCTCGATGAGACTAATGATCCATGTACATTGTTGTAGGATACCTACAGGGTAGTTCGTGTTGCATGATAATGCGATGAAATCAAAATCTTGCAAAGAGTTGAAATGAAACGATTATTTGAGGATTTTCTTTAGGTATCTACAATCTGAGACATATGGTATTTACATGAGGATTTTCTTGTTTGGATTATTTCGCTCGACATACTACGTCTCGTCTTGTAGATTTCTAAGTATTAATACCATTAAATATAGGGAAAATAATGTAGGTAGACTATGCTTAATAGATAGAGCCTTCACTATATCTAACAACCCTTTCCCTGGGGACGGATGTGTTGGACCCTAGAGGGGGGTGATTAGGGTCTTAAGGCTATAATAGTGCAATAAAAATGAGACAAGCAACAAACCACAAAATGAACAACTATAACAAATGAGATAGAGTTAGAAATTATTATCCAAGTGACGCGCTATGTGTTAACGAGGTTCGGCCCGCTGACCTACGTCCCGCTCCCCACTCTCAAGGAGAATCCACTACATAACCCGGTTTGGAAGCCGGAACTTCTTCTACACAACGATCTCCATAAGATCTCACAACTACACAGTTGATCACCACAAGATCTAACTCACACACAGTTGATCTCCACAAGATCAAGCTCACAACATTAGTAATGGTATAAAAACTCTCTCTTTACAATGTTCCTATAGCAAGGAGAAAGATTACACTGAAGCTGGGATGTGAACTTGAAAACAGAGAACAGGTTTGAAAGTTTAGGGCTCTTTTGAAAACAGTAAACAGGTTTGCAGGATATTTCAAAATGGATAAGAGCACTTGAGAGAGGAGGGGTATGAGAGTTTAAATAGGAAGAGGATCAGCTGCTAAAACCCATACCCAGATCCCCTAAAACCTGTAAGAAATCATTTGCAAATCTGTACCGTAAAACGTCCGTTGGGTTAAGCGGCGGTCGACCGTGAAAATCTCGCGGTCGACCGCGAGCCACTTTCGAAACTCGGAATTTTCCAGAGACTTTTACGGTCGATCGTGACGGTCGACCGTGGGAAATTTTGAGCTGAAGGTCGATCGTGGCGGTCGACCGTGAAAGTTTCTACTGCCCACTAGGAAAAAGACACAAGCACGGTCGACCGTGGCGGTCGACCGCGAACTGACACAAGCTGACACTGATTATACAACCTGTTTTTGACTCTTTAAAATTCTGTAAAAATATTTAAATGACTTCCAAAAATTGTATAACTTTGTAAATTGTTTTTGACATTAAAAACAAACTGTTTGGAAAAGGAATTTTATGAAAAGGTCCTCATACTTATGAAAAATAATATTTTGTCAAAACGCTCAAAAATATAAATATGAAAACGTGTGTGTGATATCCCAATAGCTTCAAATGAAATCTAAGCTACTTGCCTACATTCTAGCATTAGAGAGAAAAGAAAAACTAGCTAATATCCTCACATAGAATTATAATTCTTTGAGTCTTGATATAGCTTGAGTTGATGAAGCTTCTCATTGCATTTATTGTTCTTGAATAAACAATGCTTCATCACTATGCCTCCTCCTCCTTTGGATATCATCGTTGTAGCTCATATTCCATCCAATCCTCCATGCATGGTACTAACAAGCTTGATATATATATTAACTACAATATCACTCAACAAGCAATTAGTACCGATAATGGTGGTTGTAAAATATCATCAAAACATAAGGGCTAACAGGGTGGAGATGATCTTGCTTTAGCGCTCTGACGCTCTTGTTCTTGTTCTTTTTCTTTTAAATTACTTTTCAGGTAGTTCGGAGTTTCGGAGAGCCGCAGGGTGACGGAGTTCTGGCATAGTCATCATCGCGTATTTTTACTTGTAGAGACTTCACTGTAGTTTGGGTTTTATCCAAACATTAGAGTTTTATTTTCACATTGTAAATGCAGTGTGCTTTAGTATGATTTTTTTTAGTTGATTCATGTTGAGACATTTTCATTATTCAGATATCAGATGTATTATAGTTGAGACATGATTCTTTTTATTTATGAGATATCTCTTCTATATCATGTCTATTATATTTATTTCCTTTATTTTGCATGTTTTGTACATGCACTTCTATTTAGTTCCACTAGAGGATATTGCAGTGATTGGTGAAACGTGTTTATGCACAGTGTGGGTGCATGATAGGTTTGACATCTCTGGTTTCACCTTAGACTGTAGCCTTGTGTGAACCCAATGGCGTCACAATGGTACCGTCCAAAACCTGGAAGGAGTTGAAGATGCGTGGAGAACAAGCCGAGCGTTTTCTTAAAAGAAAGAGGGCGGAAAGAGGCCAACCAACGACAAATTCTCCCAAGACTAATTTCACTCCTCATGGTAGGGGAAAGGCACATGTGACTACTGTGAATGCTAATCAAACATCACAACGAAAATCATGACAGCAATCGCCACAACAGTCGTTATTCCAACTTCAACCTCAAACGCAATAGTACTCCTTCACGGACGATGAGGTTCCGGCTATCTTCAAGTACCTCCTCGCCATCAACAAAATCAAGCTACCACCTATTACAAATCAGAAGAAAGCCAACAAGACTTCGGACCCAAAGTACTATGCGTATCATAGGAGGGTTCATCACCCCACCAAGGCTTGTTTTATCCTTAAAGACAGAATCCAAACCATAGTCGACGCTAGCATCATAACATCGAAAATGCCAGCATAATAACTCATGTGGCAAGCACTCCTGGATGCTCAAAGATTTCTTCAGGAGTGGGGGTTGTTATAGTTTCCCCAGAGAAACATGTGATACCTCGAGCCTATTCAATGATTGGGCCATGTTCCAACAATGTGGCTGAATACAATGCACTCCTTATTGAACTCAGTTTCTCCAAAGAGATGGGGGTGGAGTACCTTAAAGCCTTTGGTGATTTCCAGCTAATAATCAACCAAGTTCGAGGAGAATACAAATTCAGGAATCAAGACCTGATTCCATATCAATACTGAAGGACAAATGGAAGAAGCATTGAGCATGAAGAAGAGGCAAGCTTTTGGCAAACTTAGAGAGCAAGAGAGAGAGTCGTATTCAACTTTCAAGTAATTTCAAGAGCCTTTTTGTGTTTCCTCGAGTTCAAACTTAGATTTGATCTTGAGAAGAGTATTTATCTTACTTTGCTAAGATATTTGCTTCTGTTCTTGTTTCCACGTCTAAACATCAACGTCAAACCTTCTTCGCAACTAACTCGGACCGTTGATTTAGTGGTCCACGGATTACGCATTCCCGACATAGGCAAAGATCTCACGCAAGTAGGAGCTACTACGTAGGATTTTCTGCATGTGTTTCTAGGGAACACTAATTATTTTGTTTTTATTGTAAAGAGAAGTTGTACACGTGTAAGGCTCACTCTTTTGTTTCCGTTAAGGCACTTGTAATGAAATCTACAATGAAAATTATTCCTAACGCAAACAGTGAGTAATATTGGGATTGAGAATCTTGGATGTTCCCACCACATCTATCATAGACTGTTTCCCTTTAGAGTCTAGTGGGTGGGTGACTACTTTTTCTAATCTTGTTTGCTTTTGTGGAAGAGGGGTTCTTAGGGAGGACCAAAGGGGAATCTTCTGATGAGAGAGACAAAGCACCCTTCTTTCAAACGAAGTGTTCAAAGTATTCTAGGCATTTTCCTTTCTTCTCTGGTAGAGGATTGCCTACAACATTGAGCTGAATCATACCTTCCATGAGGTGCTCGTCATCAGAAGATGTGTACCAAAAGATGACTGAGCGGGGGATCTCTGAGATGTCTCGAACACTAAACATGACCTTACATTCTTTAGCATTCTTTTTGATCATGATGTCGTTTGAAACTGTGATGACATCTCCTATGTCTCCCAGTAGTGACATGAGAAACTCCGAATCCCACAGGTGAAGGGGGAGGTTGATGATTTTGACCCATACATAAACGAATTTTGGAAGAGCTTTGAGCCCTATCTTCTCAGACCAAGGAGAGAAGACTCCTCCAAAGTTACCCATATCAAAAAATTCTTTAGAGCAAGCTAGATCGAGAGTCTCTTCGTTAGGGAATTGGATGAAACAGGATGAGGGCGAAGTGCACCTGATGTCATAAGACCATCTATCAACCTTGAGGTGGAACTCCAAGTTCTCAATAAGTTCATCAAATGACGGTTTACCAACTTGCAAGTTGAAAAAGCCAAAGCAAGCGAAAGCCTCCATGTTTTCAGTCGCTAAGGAGGG
>BQKN01055435.1:3305-24354 GCA_022839385.1 Asparagus kiusianus | reverse complement strand
TGACTATGTACTCCAGTTTATTCCTTTCAGACTTTGACTATGTACTTCAGTTTATTTCATTGATGAGATGCGTTATGTCCCATCATTTCATCCAGTATTGTTGATTTACCTTTTTCTTGCTTGTACCTACACCTATTGTTGTTTCCACTAGAGAGATAGTAATTGTGATGGTGAAACGTGTTATTGCACGGTGTGGTGCATGGCAGGTTTGACATTCTTGGTTTCACCTAGGACTGCAGCCTTGTGTGAACCCAGGGGCGTCACAGCTCGTGTTTGCTTTTTCAACATAGAACCGACCATCGATTGTTGGCGTTGAGTCTTCATTTGCAACGCGTTGTTTGGCGTTTGAGCTTCATTGTGACGCGTTGTCTGGCGTTTGAGCTTCATTGTGACGTGTTGTCCGGCTTTTGACACAGTTTATACTCGTACGTCTGCTGGAGTCTACACAGTTTAAGCTCTTAAGGAATTGGAGCATGGCGGTGCTGCAGGACCAACTATTACAGTTGTTTCGTCTGCATGTATGGGTCTTATCCTGAAGTTGTTGGATGCTCAAGTCACGAGACCAACTAATGGAGCTGGTGCGTTAATGACTCGTATTTATAGAATTTTTGGCAAATTCTCAGCCATCAACGGATTTGATTAGCCTTTACTGACTACCGTTTGAGTCGGGCTAGCATGCGGATTGTTTAAGTCCGTTCCACATGTGACGTTAATCTAAAAGAGTTAAACCATTTAGTGCTACGATATTGAATACGTAGACTTCATCTTTCTCCTATGAAAAGACTAAACAGCAACGTGTATCAGACGTTGACTTAGGATTTTTAGCAAATCCTCAGCACTCAACGGATTTGACGTGCTTTTACCGATTACCGTTTGAATCGGGCTTACATGCGGATTGTTCTAAGTCCGTTCCGCATGTGACGTTGTGCTAAAGGAATGAATTCCTTTAGGCTTTGTGCTATGATGTCAAATACATAGGCTTTACCATTTGTTACGGGAATAGGCTACCCGGCAACGCGTGTTAGGCGTTGACTTTAGGATTTTTGGCTAACCCCCAGCCTTCAACGGATTTGATTAGCCTTTATCGACTACCGTTTGAGTCGGGTTAGCATGCGGATTGCTAAATCCGTTCTGCATGTGACGTTGTGCTAACGGAATGAACTCCCTTAGACTTGCTGCTACGACTTCGAATACGTAGACTTCGCCATTGTTACGGGAATAGGCTATCCGGCAACGTGTATTAGACGCTGACTTATCCCTACTTAGGCTTCGGGATAAAGGTCCCCAGAATCAGGTTCTGGTGTCTTTTTGGCCGGTAAAAGACTAAACCGGCGACGCGTGTTAGGCGTCGGCATATCCTTTCTTAGGATTCAGGATGAAATTCCCCATGCGTGTAAGGCATGGATTTTGGTGTTATTAATAACAACCTGCCACAATGTTGAATATGTGGGCGGGTGTTCTTTTTAACGGTTAAGAACTAACCAGCAGCGCGGGTTAGGCGCAGACTTATCCCTGCTTAGGTTTCAGGATAGGATACCCCAGAATCGAACTCTGGTGTCTTTTTCTACGGACAAAGACTAAACCGGCAGCGCGTGTTAGGCGCAGACTTATCCCTGCTTAGGATTCGGGATAAACTTCCTAGGATGAATCCTAGATTGATAAATTCTTAGAAAAGGTTGGTGTGGGAAAGGAAGAATTTTATATTCTATTTCCCGGTCTTCTTTTAGGGTGAAGACGAACCCGAATACAAGGAAGGAAGAATTTTATATTCTATTACTTAATTCTGGAAAGAAAGAATTTTATATTCTATTTCCAGCGCAAAAGAAACTAGAAGTGGGGTCTCCACTCCGATAATCTGGAAGATCTAGATAAACTTACCTTTTATAGGATTGGTTATCTAGTTTGAAGATGGGTTCCTCGTTTATCGAAGCGAAATTTCAACTTCGGTTATAACCATGGGAAGGTTTAACCAAAGAGAAAAAAAAGAAGGGAATTCTTTCGTTTATCGAAAGGGGACTCTGAACTGAAAGTGGACCTCTTGTTCGTGGAAAGAATCAAGAGGAGAATTTGCTGGTGATTTGGGCCAGAAAGACATTTTTGGTGGACTCACTGTCAATTGAAATTAACCGGTGAGGGATTTTGGTGGTGACAATGATTTTAGGTTATCCTCTAGAATATTAAGTGTAATATTCTTCAAGGAACTTCCCGGTAAATGGGTTATCCTGAATGTACTAGGGATAGAACTTTTTCAGGAACTTCCCATTTATTGGCATTAATTGCCTGGCGCCCTCTTGAGTAATCAGGCGATATGCGCCGTTTGAGTAGACTGTGTCTATCACAAACGGCCCTTCCCATTTGGGTTCAAATTTACCTTTCTTCTTGGAGTTAAGGATTATCGATCGGCGAGCAGCAAGGACCAGATCTCCTTCCTTGAAGCTTCTTTGTCAGACTCTTTTGTTAAAAGCCCTAGATATTCTGGCTTGATAAAACTCAATGTGTTGTTAAGCTTCCAAGCGCTTTTCATCCAACATTTCAAGTTCTTCGAGACGTTTCTGATGTTGTTCTTCTGTCGTCATCTCAGTTGCGAGAGCGATCCGAAGGGATAGGATTTGGATTTCCAATGGTAGCACAGATTCATATCCGTATACCAACGAATATGGGGTAGCTCCTGTAGGTGTGCGTATGGTGGTACGATAAGCCCAGAGTGCTTCACCGAGTTTATCATCCCAGTCTCGTTTATTGGTATTCACGAGCTTTGACAGGATCTTAATGATCGTCTTGTTAAAAGCTTCGGCTAATCCATTCACGGCGGGATAATAAGCTGTTAACGAAATATCTTGAATTTTGAACTTGTCACAAAACCTGACGAAAGCGTTGCTTATGAACTGTGGACCGTTGTCATGAATGATCCGTCTTGGCACGCCGTGTCGGTATATGACATGATGTTTGATGAAATTGATAACGTTGTTCGTCTTCACTTCTCTAAGCGGAATTGCTTCAGCCCACTTTGAAAAGTAATCCGTGATTGCGAGAATGAATCGATCACCTTTGACTGAAGGGGGGAAAATAGGACCGACAATGTCCATACCCCATGTCTCAAATGGCCAAGATGTGGTCGACGTGTGTAAACGCTCTGGTGGTTGGTTCATATAATTTGCATGTACTTGATAGGCATGACATTCTCGGGCGTATTCGATTGCATTGTGAACCATTGTTGGCCAAAAATATCCCATTCTCCTGATGCGATCATACAGTTTGGGACCGGGCTGATGCGCACCATATTCTCCTTCGTGCGCTTCCTTAAGAACTTCTTCTGCTTCTTTGTTCGAAAGGCATCGGAGTAACAAACCATCATACCCCCGACGGTATAATGTATGGGTCTCGGTATTATAGAAGAATCTTGGTGCTCTTCGGCGGATTGATTCCCTTTCTTTTACATCCTCTGGCAAAATACCATACTGGACGTAGTCAATGATGGGAAAACGCCAATCTCGGGGCTCAGACCCAATTTGAGTTGAGTTCACCTCCTTGGCGCTTACGTTTCTATCATCTTCCTTTTTGATATCCATATTGTATATGGGTATGCAGAGTTGATGCGATCTTACTGTGACTAGCAGTTCAGTTTCGGGAGGCTGCGCAAGTGATACCGCTAGTGCTGCCAGTGCATCCGCATAAGCGTTCTGGAGACGAGGGATGTATTCAATAAAGAATTCTTCAAAAGAATCTGTCATTTTAATGGCCTCCTGGTGGTATGGGATCAGGTCTTGGTTCCTGACTTCATACTCTCCACGGACTTGGTTGACTATCAATTGAGAATCCCCAAAAGCTTCGAGATATTCGACCCCCAGTTCCTTGGGGAAACTGAGTCCAATGAGAAGCGCGTTGTACTCGGCTACGTTATTGGAACATGGATCAGTCAGTGAATAAGCTCGAGGCATCACATGCTTCCCCGGGGGAACTAAGACAACTCCAACTCCGGAGGAGACTCTAGAACATCTGGGGGTTATTGCCACATTAGCTGCCCTCGACGCACCATCGAAGTATAATTGCCATACTTATTAGTGTGATGTAGTGTTAACCTCGTGGGTTTCATCCGGCAAGTCATCATATACTTCAACCGTATCTTTTGTTGGGTTTGCCACCAAAAGATCACAAATCGCTTGTCCTTTGATCGACTTCTGCTGTTTGAAGTGCAAATCATATTGGGACAAGAGAAGGGCCCACTTCGCTAACCGCCAATTCATAGAGGCTGGTTGCGTCATAAATACCCGTACTGGATTAACGTTAGAAATGACGTAAATCATCTGTCCAACCAAGTAATGCCGCATCTTTTGTACTGCGAATACCAATGCGAGACATTCTTTCTCAATCATCGGATATCGAGACTCGGCGCCTACCAAAGTCCGACTTAGGTAATAGACTTCCTGTTCGTGACCGTTATCATCGTCTTGTGCTAATAAAGCACTTATCGAGTGGTTCATCGCCTTGAGATAAATCAAGAACGGAATCTCAAGAACGGTTTACCTGATTTCGGTGCAACGAGAACAGGAGCATTCGTCAGATATGTTTTGATATCTTTGAGTGCTTTTTGGCAGGCGTTGTCCCAGATAAATGATACACCTTTCTTGTTTAGCTTAGAGAATGGTTGACACTTACCAGAAAGATTTGAGATGAACCGCCGGATGTAAGCTAAATGCCCTTGCAATCCTCTGAGGTCTCTTAGATTTCTAGGGGGTTGCAGTTCGTGTATCGCCTTCACCTTATCGGGATCGATATGTATACCCTTAGTGGTGACGACGAATCCAAGGAATTTTCCGCTGGGCATTCCAAGGAAGGATTTAGTAGGGTTCATCTTCAATTGATGACTCCACATGAGATCGAACATCGTCTTCAAGTCCTTGATGTGATCTTCTTTGTTGCGACTTTTCACAACCAAATCATCAACGTAGCACTCGACTGTTTTCCTGAGATGTTCTTGAAAAATCTTAGTCATTGCTCGTTGGTACGTAGCGCCTGCATTCTTTAGACCGAAAGGCATCACCGTGTAGCAAAAGACACCAAGGGGCGTTCTGAACGCTGTATGCTTCTCGTCATCCGGGTGCATCTTGATTTGGTTATATCCTGAAAAGCCATCCATAAAAGATATTCTCTCAAATCCACATGTATTGTCGATAATGACATCCGTGATTGGGAGAGGAAAGTCGTCTTTTGGACATGCCGCATTCAGGTCTCTGAAGTCGATGCAAATCCTGATTTTACCATTCTTCTTCATGACGGGAACAATGTTGGCTAGCCAGTCCGGATGTTGCTCCTCTCAGATAAATCCTTAGTCGATCAATTTCTTAACTTCTGCCTCAATGGTTTCCATAATCTGCGGATGAAACCGTCTTTGCTGTTGTTTGACAGGTTTGACATCCGGCTTGATATCGAAACGGTACATTGCCACATTAGGGTCGAGCCCTGGCATGTCTTCATAGTTCCAGGCGAAAACGTCAATATATTCCTTGATGAGAGCGATTAATTCCTCCTTCTCATTTGGGGGAAGACTATCGCTGATGAATATAGGCTTTGGGTTGGCTTCATTGCCCATGTTAATTTGGACTACTTTATCTTCAGTGGGGGTTCCCTCTGTTCAAATCTATCACCATACTGCATGTTCAGGTGATGAACCCATGGGTCTTCCCATGTTGGCATTTGATCGTCGCCCTCCATTGTGGATGGATCAGCTGTAGTCATGTTCGTCATTAGGGTTTTGAATACTTCCCCTAGACTTGTATCGGAATCCCATTCCGAGGAATCTGACGAGTACCCATCTTTGTATTGCCCAGATGATTGGTTATTGATTAACCAGCAACATTCGTCTTCTGAAGACGAGACATACCGTAATCTCCGCCTGAATTTATAATAATCATCTGGTTTCCCTTTTGGTACATATGCTGCTTTGGCTGGAATACGGGGACCTCGATCGAAGTATAAACCTTCTCCGAGTGTGAAATTATATCCTTGTTTTTCCATGAGCTTGCGCGCTTCCGGACTATACTTAGATAAATGCAGACCAGGTTTGTCATCATTCTCATCTTCTCTTAAGAAATGATCTGGTAATGGAAAACTCTCTCCTTTACCGTAAATCACTTCTATTTCGCCTCCTATTTTGGCAGGGACGACCAAGGTTGTTCCGAAAGAATGCTGGAGGCGTTTCTTTGCTACATAGGACGATCGAAGCGGCGTATATAAATCGGGATTATCATACAATCCCTTTATTACATCATCAAGAGACAGTGAGTACTCTAAATCATTATTTATTTCATTATTAGCAAGTTGCCAGTTACAACTGCCATCTGACGATTATTCGTTGTCAAGATTGATTACAAAGGGTACAATATCATTTAAAATAAAACCTCCATTGTAATCAAATCCGGCTTTGGTATCAGCTTCTTCTCCGCTGTCCGTGCCATGGGCCGATGGTTCAGTATCGGATTCGTTTCCATAAAGGAGAGAATCAGTAAAATAATTCTCAAACCCTTTGAATGGTTGCTTATCCGCGACCACCGTCCTAACCTTACCATCAGTGTCGACATATTTCAAACACTGATGGAGAGTGGAGGGGATTATAACGTTACTATGGATCCAGGGTCGACCCAATAATAAGTTATATGAAGTCTCGGCATCAATCACATAACATATGACTTCCGTCTTCAAATCACCCATTTAACATTTTATCCGGATCTTACCTAAGGGTCTTGACCCGCTAGTATTGAATCCATAGATAACAGTGCCTGTGGCCGATAATTTGCTAGTTGGAATGCTGAGGCTATGCATCAAACGGAGCGGCATAATACTCACAGCGGAACCCGGATCCACTTGGATTCGGTTGACTTCGCTGGAGCTAATGTACCTAATGAAATATAGGGGTCGATCATGGTTCGAATTCTTCGTCTGCATATCCTCTTTGGTGAAGGTAATGCAGGGAAGGTTCTTAGCCGCTATATTGCAGTGTTGAATTAACGGTTCTGACCCTTCAGGTACCGGCTTGATCTGAGTAAGGAACACCTCTGAATTGGCTAAGGCTTCTTGTAAGGCTTCCCTGGTTTCTTTAGACAACCGTAGCAACTCATACAATGTTATTCGCGCCAGAATATTAGCTAGTTGAGCCATAATATCGAAGATGCGCGGAGTGCTCGAGCTCTCCGGTTTATCTCTTCCAATCGGATGATTGAAACGAGGTTGCTTCGGATTCTGAACCTCCTGGGGCTCCTTTTCTTTCTGTTTATCAACTGGCTATCGTCGAGCTTCTTCAACCGGTCTAGGATTCGTAATCACCCCCAGTTCCGTGAGAGTTTTGGCTGGTCCCCGTTTAATCACCCCCTGTTCAGCTAATTAATCACTCGGTGATGGATAGTTAAAGTGATACTGATTTCCGCTTCTTGTGGCATAAACTTCTTGTTCTTCTTCGGAGAGCGGGAAGGTAGGAGCTTCATCGCCATCCTCTTCGAAGATCGCGGAAGTAGCATTGCAGGACTTTCCTTTACCCTTTCTGGTCGAGGGAGTCACCCACTGGTCGTCTTCAATAAGATCAGGATGGACCCAGAGGATTTCGCTGTTTGGGGCTGTGTGTGGCACAAGTCCTTTTTGGCACTGTCCGTATGGGTCGTCGTTTATCGTCTTCATTCCTACTTTGGTGATGCGTTTTGGTTAAAACCATGTCGTGGGTACTGATCCAAAGCTAATTGATACTACATTTGCTCCTACATTCTTGTGCGGCTTCGGGGTTATGACGCCCACATCAATTAACGCCTGGATCTTATCCTTGAGATGATAGCATGACCTTGTAGGGTGATGGACCGCTCTATGGTATGCGCAATACTTCGGATCCGTCACCTTGCTAGCTCCTTCTTGATCCACGATCGCCGGCAGCTGGATTTTGTTATTTTCCAATAGGTACTTAAAGATAACGGGAACTTCGTCATCTTTAAAGGAGTACACCTTAGGAAATCTGGGCTCCGAAGATTTCTGCTTCTGAGGCCGTTGTCACCATTGCGACTGCGACTGTTGTGGTGCTTGTTGCTGCGGCTATTGCTGAGGTTGCAATTGAAAAGTTTGATTAGCATCAACTGCATTAGCATGTGCCTTACCTTTCCCTCGTGGGTTGAAATTCTGTGTTGGAGCATTCCTCGCCTGCTAGCCTCTCTCTGCCTTCTTCCTTCTGAGGAATCGCTCGGCTTGCTCTCCTCGGACCTTCAAATCCTTCCCTGTTTTGGATGGTGCTGTCCCCATTGCTTCCAAAACGTCCAATGTGAGGTTGTTGTGGCAGGTTTGGAGAATGAACTCCTCCGTGATCGGGTCCCGACAGTTCATCGCCTTGTTCCGGAACCTTTTGACGAAGGTATAAACTAATTCCCCGTCTTTCTGTTTCTCGTCGAGCAACGACCCGATGGATATCTCGGTGTCGTCGTCGAAGAAGTTGGTGAGGAATTTAGTCTCTATGTCGTCCCAGCTATTCACACTTCCTGGTTTGAGGCGGCGATACTAATCGAAGGCGGCTCCACGAAGAGTGCCAACGAAGGACCGTACCATCAGAGGCTCATTACCAGAGATAACCCCCAGGTGTGATTTGAAGTAAATCAGTGTTCGCGGTGAAAATTGTTGCTTTCTTCATTGATTCCATTGCTATCTTGAATAACAGTTTTTTGGTTACAAAGATCCGGTCTTTTTATAAGATCCGGTTACAATGAAAATCAAATAAAAGAAAAGAAAAATTACAACTTTCTCCTTTTGTGTCGAACAAATCACGAGCTCCTGTTTTGCGGTCGCTCGCTTGCGTGGGTTCTTCGCCTGCGCCGGGGTTTATCCGTTGACCACCACGAGATCTAGATCTAGTCGGATCTACGCAGTATGACGGGTATTATTTCACCAAGGAAATAATAGCCGGGGGGGATTAGTTCACCAAGGAAATAATCGCCCTATTCTCGGGATCAAAGGCCAAGCTTTGATCCGGAGTATGCCTACGTAGATCTGAGATCCGGTTCCTCTCGAACTCTTGCCTTATTTGGCGTTGACGATCGCTGAGCACCGGATCTAGATGAGCAAGTCTTCAAAGTCCCAAAGCTTGAATCTTTTTTAGATCTGAGCTTCGAATCTAGCAGAGCTTCGCCTCTCCAAATTTTCCCACCCTTGAAAATGAGCCAACACCCTCATATTTATAGGCCACCTTCACTGTGCCCGTGCACACGTGGCTGAGGTCGGCCACAGGTGGCCGGCCACCCATGGGTGGCTCGGCCATGGCCGAGCCACCTCCGGGTGGCTTGACGGCTGCCGAGCCACCATGGGGTGGCTCGGCCACCCCAGAGGGTGGCTCGGCCATGGCCGAGCCACCTGGGTGGTTCGGCTTTGGTCGAGTCGCCCGGGTGTGGCGTCGTTGTGTCCGTTGTCCGGTTCCGTGCTTCGTTGTTGATCTGGACTTTTATTTGGCAGTCTGGATCCTGAGTTTGAGTCCGAAACTAATCTTGATTCGATCTCGATTTGTCCGTGTCCGTTCTTGGTTGGATGACTCGTCGATTTACTAAACCGTTGACTTGATTCCGCACACGAGTGGATTTATTCCGTTGTTTGCGTGCGGTTCGTCAGCCTCGTAGCTTCGTTAATCCGCTTCGTCGCCTATCGCTTGGCTTCGGTGTTGTGGAGTAACGATCGTGTTTGCGTACATCGCCCGATGGTTGGTTTGACGTCGTCGAGCTGTGTTAAGGGACCTATAGGCAGTTTTATACGCCTACAGATACCCCCTCCAAAGTATTTCAGCCTCGTTCTTTTATAAAAGAGTCTAGAATACTTTGGATATGATTGTCCCATCCTTCAATTGGTTACGACAGGATATTTGGAATGGCTTCTATTCTTGATTCCTTCAGTCCTCCAGGCTACTCGGTGCTTTGTCGAATGTCTGTAAGGGTTCCGGTGCTGCATTTATTATCTGACCGTTTGTCGGAATTTTGAACTTGAAGTCGATTCTCGATTTCCTGACTTTTTAGCTCGAGTTTGCTGACCATCGATTGTCGGTGTTGAATCATCATTTACAACACATTGTTCGGCGTTTGAGCCTCATTGCGACGCGTTGTCCGGCGTTTGAGCTTCCTTGTGACGCGTTGTCCGGCGTCCAACCTTCATTGCGACGGGTTGTCCGGCGTTCGACATAGTTTATACTCGTACGTCTTCTGGAGTATACACAGTTTAAGCTCTTAAGGAATTGGAGTGTGGCAGATATTCGAGTCACGAGACCAATCTACCGCATTGATGCGTCAATGACTCGTATTTATAGAATTTTTGGCAAATTCTCAGCCATCAACGGGTTTGATGAGCCTTTACCGACTACCGTTTGAGTCGGGCTAGCATGCGGATTGTTTAAGTCCGTTCCGCATGTGACGTTAAGCTAAAAGAGTTAACCCTTTTAGTGCTACGATATTGAATACGTAGACTTCGTTTTTCTCCTGTGAAAAGACTAAACAGCGACGTGTATGAGACGTTGACTTAGGATTTTTTGCAAATCCTCAGCCTTCAACGGATTTGACGTGCTCTTACCGATTACCGTTTGAATCGGGCTTACATGCGGATTGTTTTAATCCGTT
This sequence comes from Asparagus kiusianus, assembly GCA_022839385.1. Taxonomy (NCBI): domain Eukaryota; kingdom Viridiplantae; phylum Streptophyta; class Magnoliopsida; order Asparagales; family Asparagaceae; genus Asparagus; species Asparagus kiusianus. Next base: position 13,738 of record BQKN01055435.1, on the reverse strand, counting down.
CCGCATGTGACGTTGTGCTAAAGGAATGAACTCCCTTAGACTTTATGCTATGATGTTGAATACATAGGCTTTACCATTTGTTACGGGAATAGGCTACCCGACGACGCGTGTTAGGCGTTGACTCTAGGATTCTTAGCTAACCCCCAGCCTTAAACGGATTTGATTAGCCTTTACCGACTACCGTTTGAGTCGGGCTAGCATGCGGATTGTCTAAATCCGTTCCGCATGTTACGTTGTGCTAAGAGGGTGAGTCCTCTAAGACTTTGTGCTACGACTTCGAATACGTAGACTTCGCCATTGTTATGCGAATAGGCTACCCAGCAACGTGTATTAGACGTTGACTTATCCCTACTTAGGCTTCGGGATCAAGGTCCCCAGAATCGGGTTCTGGTATCTTTTTCTACGGATAAGGACCAAACCGACGACGCGTGTTAGGCGTCGGCATATCCTTTCTTAGGGTTCAGGATGAAATTCCCCATACGTGTAAGGCATGGATTTTGGTGTTATTAATAATAACCTGCCACAATGTTGAATATGTGGGCGAGTGTTCTTTTTAACGGTTAAGAACTAACCGACGGCGCGTGTTAGGCGCAGACTTATCCTTACTTAGGTTTCAGGATAAAATACCCCAGAATCGAACTCTGGTGTCTTTTTCTATGGAGAAAGACTAAACTGGCAGCGCGTGTCAGGCGCAGACTTATCCCTGCTTAGGATTCGGGATAAACTTCCTAGGATGAATCCTAGATTAATGAATTCTTGGAAAAGGTTGATGTGGGAAAGGAAGAATTTTATATTCTATTTCCCGGACAAGGAAGGGAGAATTTTATATTCTATTCCTTGATTCTGGAAAGGAAGAATTTTATATTCTATTTCCAGTGTAAGAAAGAAACTAGAAGTGGGATCTCCACTCCGAGAATCCAGAAGATCTAAATAAGCTTACCTTTTATAGGATCGGTTATCTAGATGGGTTTTTCGTTTATCGAAATGAAATTTCAACTTTGGTTATAACCATGAAGAGGTTTAACCAAAGAGAAAAGAGGGGAGCTCTTTCGTTTATCGAAAAGAGGCTCTGAATTGAAAGTGGACCTCTTGTTCATGGAAAGAATCAAGAGGGGAATTCGTTGGTGGTTTGGACCAGAAAGAGACTTTTGGTGGACTCACTGTCAATTGAAATTGATCAGTGAGAGATTTTGGTGGTGAAAATGATTTTGGGTTATCCTCTAGAATATAAAGTGTAATATTCTTCGAGGAACTTCCCGATAAATGGGTTATCCTGAATGTACTAGGGATAGTACTTTTTTAGGAACTTCCCATTTTTTGGCATTAATTGCCTGACGCCCTCTAGAGAAATTAGGTGATATGCGCCGTTTGAGTAGACTGTGTCTATCACAAACGGCCCTTCCCATTTGGGTTCAAATTTACCTTTCTTCTTGGAGTTGAGGATTATCGGTTGGCGAGCAGCGAGGACCAGATCTCCTTCCTTGAAGCTTCTTTGTCGGACTCTTTTGTTAAAAGCCCTAGATATCCTGGCTTGGTAAAACTCAATGTGTTGTTGAGCTTCCAAGCGCTTTTCATCCAACCTCTCGAGTTCTTCGAGACGTTTTTGATACTGCTCTTCGGTCGTCATCTCCGTTGCGAGAGCGATCCGAAGTGACGGGATTTGAATCTCCAATGGTAGCACCGCTTCACATCCGTATACCAACGAATATGGGGTAGCTCCCGTGGGTGTGCGTATGGTGGTACGATAAGCCCAGAGTGCTTCGCCAAGTTTATCGTCCCAATCTCGTTTATTGGTCTTCACGAGCTTTGACAGGATCTTGATGATCATCTTATTAAAAGCCTCAGCTAATCCGTTCGCAGCGGGGTAATAAGCTGTAGACGAAACATCTTGAATCTTGAACTTGTCACAAAATCTGACAAAAGCGTTGCTTATGAACTGCGGACCGTTGTTATGAATGATCCGTCTCGGCACTCCGTGTCGGTATATGACATGATGCTTGATGAAATTGATGATGTTGTTCGTCTTCACTTCTTTAAGCGAAATTGCTTCAGCTCACTTTGAGAAGTAATCCGTGATTGCGAGAATAAATCGATCACCTTTGACTGAAGGGGGAAAAATAGGACCGACAATGTCCATACCCCATGTCTCGAATGGCCAAGACGTGGTTGACGTATGTAAATGCTCCGGTGGTTGGTGCATATAATTTGCATGCACTTGACAGGCGTGACATCCTCGGGCATATTCGATTGCGTCACGTACCATTGTTGGCTAAAAATATCCTATTCTTCTGATGCGATCATACAGTTTGGGACCAGGCTGATGCGCACCGCATTCTCCTTCGTGTGCTTCCTTAAGAACTTCTTCTGCTTCTTCGTTCGAAAGGCATCGGAGTAGCAAATCATCATACCCCCGACGGTATAATGTACGGGTCTTGGTATTATAGAAGAACCTTGGTGCTCTTCGGCGGATTGATTCCCTTTCTTTTACGTCTTCAGGCAAAATACCATACTGGACGTAGTCAATGATGGGAAAACGCCAATCTCGGGACTCTGACCCAGTTTGAGTTGAGTTCACTTCCTTGGTGTTTACGTTTCTATCATCTTCCTCTTCGATATCCATATTGTATATGGGTATGCAGAGTTGATGTGATCTCACTGTGACTAGCAGTTCAGTTTCGGGCGGCTGCGCAAGTGATACCGCTAGTGCTGCCAGTGCATCCGCATAAGCGTTCTGGAGACGAGGGATGTATTCAATGAAGAATTCTTCAAAAGATTCTGTCATTTTGACTGCTTCTTGGTGGTACGGGATCAGGTCTTGGTTCCTGTTCATACTCTCCATGGACTTGGTTGACTATCAATTGAGAATCTCCAAAAGCTTCGAGATATTCGACCCCCATCTCCTTGGCGAAACTGAGTCCAATGAGGAGCGCGTTGTATTCGGCTACATTATTGGAACATGGATCTGTCAGTGAATAAGCCCGAGGCATCACATGCTTCCCCGGGGAAACTAAGACAACTCCGACTCCGGAGGAGACTCTAGAACATCTAGGGTTTATTGCCTTATTAACTGCTCTCGAAGCACCATCAAAGTATAATTTCCATACTTGTTGGTGTGATGTGGTATTAACCTCGTGGGTTTCATCTGGCAAGTCATCATATACTTCTGCCGTATCCGTGGTCGGGTTTGTCGCCAAAAGATCACAAATCGCTTGTCCTTTGACCGACTTCTGCTGTTTGAAGTGCAAATCATACTGGGACAAGAGAAGGGCCCATTTCGCTAACCGCCAATTCATCGAACCCGGTTGAGTCATGAATACCCGTACCGGATTAACATTAGAAATGACGTAAATCGTCTGCCCAACCAAGTAATGTCGCATCTTCTGTACTACGAATAACAATGCGAGACATTCTTTCTCGATCATCGGATATCGAGACTCGGCGCCTATCAAGGTCCGACTTAGGTAATAGACTGCCTGTTCATGACCATTATCATCGTCTTGTGCTAATAAAGCACTTATCGAATGGTTCACCGCCTTGATGTAAATCAAGAACGGTTTACCTGATTTTGGTGCGACAAGAACAGGGGGATTCGTCAAATATGTCTTGATATCTTCGAGTGCTTTTTGGCAAGCATCGTCCCAAATAAATGATACGCCCTTCTTGTTTAACTTAGAAAATGGTTGGCACTTCCCAGAACGATTTGAGATGAACCGTCGAATATAAGCTAAACGCCCTTGTAATCCTCTGAGTTCTCTTAGATTTCTCGGGGGCTGTAATTCATGTATCGCCTTTACCTTGTCAGGATCGATATGTATCCCTTTCGTGGTGACGACGAATCCGAGGAATTTTTCGCTGGACATTCCAAGGAAGGATTTAGTGGGGTTCATCTTCAACTGATGACTCCGCATGAGATCGAACATCGTCCTCAAGTCCTTGATGTGATCTTCTTTGTTGCGGCTTTTTACCACCAAATCATCAACGTAGCACTCAACCGTTTTCCTAAGATGTTCTTGGAAAATCTTAGTCATTGCTCGCTGGTATGTGGCGCCTGCATTCTTTAGACCGAAAGGCATCACCGTGTAGCAAAAGACACCGAGGGGCATTCTGAACGCTGTATGCTTCTCGTCATCTGGATGCATCTTGATTTGGTTATATCCTGAAAAACCATCCATAAAATACATCCTCTCAAATCCGCACGTATTGTCGATGATGACGTCCGTGATTGGGAGAGGAAAATCGTCCTTCGGACATGCCGCATTCAGGTCCCTGAAGTCAATGCAAATCCTGATCTTACCGTTCTTCTTCATGACTGGAATGATATTGGCTAGCCAATCTGGATGTTGCTCCTCTCGGATAAATCCTGAATCGATCAATTTTTTAACCTCTGCCTCAATGGCTTCCATAATTTGCGGACGAAACCGTCTTTGCTGTTGCTTGACAGGTTTGGCATCCGACTTGATATCGAGGCGGTGCATTGCCACATTGGGGTCGAGCCCTGGCACATCTTCGTAGTTCCAAGCGAAGACGTCAATATACTCCCTGATGAGAGCAATTAACTCCTCCTTCTCATTTGGAGGAAGACTATCACTAACGAATATGGGCTTCGGGCTAGCCTCGTCACCCATGTTAACTTGAACTATTTTATCTTCAGTGGGTGGTTCTCTCTGTTCGAACCTATCACCATACTATATGTTTAGGTGTTGAACCCACGGGTCTTCCCACGTTGGCACTTGATCATCGTTCTCCATTGTGTATGGATCAGCTGTAGCCATGTTCACCATTAGGGCTTTGAATGCTTCCCCCAGACTTGTATCGGAATCCCATTCCGGGGAATCTGACGAATATCCATCTTTGTATCGCTCAGATGATTGGTCATTGATTAACCAGCAACATTCGTCTTCTGAGGAAGATTCATACCCTAACCCTCGCCTGTATTTATAATAGTCGTCGGGTTTCCCTTTTGGTACATGTGCTGCTTTGGCTGGAATACGTGGACCTCGATCGAAGTATAAACCTTCTCCGAGTGCGAAATCATATCCCTGTTTTTCCATTAGCTTGCGCGCTTCCGGACTATATTTGGATAAATGCCGACCAGGTTTGTCATCATTCTCATCTTCCTTTAAGAAATGATCTGGTAATGGAGAGCTTTTTCCTTTACCGTAAATCACTTCATTTTCACCTCCTATTTTAGTCGGGATGACCAGGGTCGTTCCGAAAGAATGTTGGAGGTGTTCCTTTATTATATAGGACGATCGGAGCGGCATATACAAATTGGGATTATCATACAATTCTTTCACCACATCATCAAGAGACAAGGAGTACTCTAAATCGTTATTTATTTCATTATTGGCAAGTTGCCAGTTACAACTGCCCTCTGACGATTGATCATCGTCAAGGTTGATTATAAAGGGTACAATGTCATTTAAAACATAACTTCCATTGTAATCAAATCCGGCTTCGGTATCAGCTTCTTCTCCGCTGTCCGTGCCGTGGGCCGATGATTCAGTATCGGATTCGTTACCATAAAGGAGAGAATCAGTGAAATAATTCTCATACCCTTTGAATGGTTGCTTGTCCGCGACCACCGTTCTAACCCTATTGTCAGCGTCGACATATTTCAAACACTGATGGAGAGTTGAGGGGATTATAACATTACTATGGATCCAAGGTCGACCCAATAGTAAGTTATACGAAGTCTCGGCATCGATCACATAACATGTGACTTCGGTCTTCAAATCTTCCATTTGACACTTTATCCGGATCTTACCCAAGGGTCTTGACCCGCTAGTGTTAAATACATAGATAACAGTGCCTGTGGACACCAACTTACTAACCGGAATGCCGAAGATATGCATCAAGCGAAGCGGCATAATACTCACAGCAGAACCCGGATCGACTTGGATTCGGTTGACCTTGCTGGAGCCAATATACCCAATAAAATATAGGGGTCGATCATGGTTCGAATTCTTCGTCTGCATATCCTCTTTGGTGAAGGTAATGCAGGGAAGGTTCTTAGTTGCTATATTGCAGTGTTGAACCAACTGTCCTGGCTCTTCAGGTACCGGATTGATTTGAGTAAGGAATGCTTCTGAATTAGCCAAGGCTTCTTGCAAGGCTTCCCTGGTTTCCTTAGATAACCGTAGCAACTCATACAATGTTATCCGTGCTGGAATGTTAGCAAGTTGAGCCATAATATCAAAGACGTGCGGAGTGTTCGAACCTTCCGGTTTATCTCTTCCAATCGGACGACTGAAACGAGACTGCTTCGGATTTTGAACCTCCTCGGGCCTCTTTTCTTTTTGTTTATCAACCGACTATCGTCGAGCTTCTTCCACCGGTCTAGGAGTCGTGATCACCCCCAGCTCCGTGAGAGTTTTAGCTGGTCCCCGTTTAGTCACCCCCTGCTCAGCTAACTGATCACTAGGAGATGGATATTTGAAGTGATACTCATTTCCACTCCGGGTCGCAAAGACTTCTTGTTCTTCTTCGGAGAGCGGGAAAGCTATGATTCTTTCGTCATCTTCTCCTGGGATAGCAGAGACTCCGCAGCAGGACTTCCCTTTTCCTTTTGATTTCCTCTTGGATGACGATCCGGCCCATTGTTCATCTTCAATCAGGTCAGGGTGAACCCAGAGAATTTTGCCGTTTGGAGCTGTGTGTGGCACGAGTCCTTTTTGGCGCTGTCCATGCGGGTCTTCGTTTACTGTCTTCATTCCCACTTTGGTGATGCGTTTTGGCTCAAACCACGCTGTGGGCACTGATCCAAAGCTGATTGACACCGCATTGGCTCCGACATTCTTGGACGGCTTTGGGGTTATGACGCCTACATCAATCAACGCCTGGATCTTGTCTTTGAGATGATAGCATAACTTTGTAGGGTGATGGACCGCTCTGTGGTATGCGCAATATTTCGGATCCATCACTTTGCTAGCCCCTTCTTGATCCACAATCGCCGGCAGGTGGATTTTGTTGTTCTCCAACAGGTACTTAAAGATGCCGGGAACTTCGTCATCTTTGAAAGAGTACACTTTAGGAAACCTCGGCTCCGAAGACTTCTGCTTCTGAGACCGTTGTTGCCATTGCGACTGCGACTGTTGTGGTGCTCGTTGCTGCTGCTGTTACTGAGGTTGCAATTGAAAGGTTTGATTAGCATCAACTACATTAGCATGTGCCTTACCTTTCCCCCATGGGACGAAATTCTGTTGCGGAGCATTCGTCGCCTGCTGGCCTCTTTCCGCCTTCTTCCTCTTGAGGAACCGCTCGGCTTGCTCTCCTCGGACCTTCAAATCCTTCCATGTTTTGGATGGCACTGTCCCCATTGATTCCAGCACATCCAATGCGAGGTTGTTGTGGCAAGTCTGAAGAATGAACTCCTCGGTGATCGGGTCCCGACAGTTCATCGCCTTGTTCCGGAACCTCTTGACGAAGGTGTCGACCAACACCCCGTCCTTTTGTTTCTCATCAAGCAACGATCCAATGGATATCTCGGTGTCGTCGTCGAAGAAGTTAGCGAGGAACTTAGTCTCCATGTCGTCCCAGCTATTCACGCTTCCTGGCTTGAGGCGACGATACCAATCGAAAGCGGCTCCACGAAGAGTGCCAACGAAGGACCGTACCATCAGAGGTTCATTACCAAAGATAACCCCCTGGTGTGATTTGAAGTAAATCAAATGCTGAGTGGGTGAACCCATCCCATTAAACGGCATGAAGTTAATTAGACTGAACTTCGTCGGATATGGGATTGATTCCCACTCTCTTGGGTATGGACAAGGAATGCCCGTCTTTTTTGTCTCTTGAGCGGAAATCAATGTATTGATCTTGCTCTTGAGGTTTTTAATTTTCAGGCTTTCACCTGTGTCTTCGCTAGCATTCTCGTTACCACCCCCTGCGTTGACAGGAGGATTATTGGCATTATGAGCTTCATTTGTATCCTCATCTTCCTGATGAACTTGGTTACGACGATTTGGTTCGCCTTGCTGGTTCGTCAGTGCTTGGATCTGTTGGTCATGCATCTCTCTCATGTTCTGCATGGCCATCTGCATTTTGAACCTGAAGCTCTCCTATTGCTTAGCCAAGGCGTCTTCAAGCATCTTGGCCACTTGTTCCGCGCTTATCATGAATGACTCGCGGGGTTGCCCTTCACTGGATATGGTATTGTCAGATGCAACTGCCAAGCCAGCATCTGATTCTTCATCTCCTGAAGGTAATCTTATCCGAACCCTACCATACATTGCACGAGTAATAGCTCTGGACTGCAGACGAGTTACACGACGGGGCACCTCTGGAATCGCCTCGGGGTTGTCCTGAGCCGATGTTCGCTTGCTGGTCATATTGGCGGTGACCCTCGGAAATTCTCCATCACCGACCACCATTCCTCTTTGCCAGAAACGCCTATGCCTTGGTTTTGGTGTTTCGGTACTAAGCCTTTCGAACACTGAAACTCTCTCGGGGACTGCCTTGATGTAGTTACACTCAGACAGTACCGCCCGAATGAGCTTTGAACAAGGGCACTGAGTTTCTAGCCTTCGAGGACTTCTCTTTCTGGCTTTGCTCGTACCCCCAACACGATAGTACAACTCGTCCGTTTGAAAGTCTGAGTAACCTATCGTGTGTTGGCACGATTTTACAGGTATAACATCCTCGTCATCAGACGAGAATGTTTCCTTCTGAGGGCGAATTGCCTTCTTCGAGCTTTCGAGAGTCACGCGCCTCGAAACACGCCTTTGTGGGCGTGAATTTTCAGCGGGCCCTTGGACTTCAATGCGCAAAGTAGTGCGCTTGGGTGCCATGATTTCTTTGTCATGTTGAGGGTTGCGGCGACCCCCAGCATGATGAATCATTCGGGGCTTCTTCACTGGGCCCAAACGTTCTTGGATTGGAGCTTTGCTTTGCTCCTCGGGAAGTGGACCGAGGCGCTCCAAAACCGACCTCCTTTTCTGAGACGGTCCTGCGGGATGTCTCGGAGATTTAGGTTGGTTGGCCGGAGGTGGAACTTTTGTTGAAGGCTGCAATGGTTGCTTCTTAGCCTGAATCGCCGTTTCAGACTTAGGCCTCCATACTTGGCGAGTTGGTGGCGGTTTCTTGGCCACTTCTTTCTGCAGCTTTCTACGGGCTTCTTCAGCTTGAGCCCGTGCCTACGCTGATAATGCGCGGCGCTTGCGAATGCGCTCCTCCAGTGTTGAACGGTTCCGTTTGACACTGACCCATTCCATTGTTGGCGGCTTGGAGGAACCACCATTCATTGATTGTTGAGGCTGCTTGCCTCTCTTGTTCTTCAGATCCGCATTGTAACGGATCCCGTCAACTGACTCCATGGCCTTTGTGAATTGTTTCGCAAGGCGTTGACGTTGCCTTTGGTGGGCTCTCTTCGAGAGAGTCAGCACGCCCTCTGCGGCAGAAGGGTTGGCCAGAGCAGATCCGACCTGGTTGGGAATTGGAGGAATCTCACCCGATGCGACTTTGGCATCCAGCGGGGCGAGATCTTCGTTGGTGTTTTCAACATCTTCATACCAACGAGTTTTTCTCCTGGAGGAGAACTTCTTGGACTTGCGGGGGGAGGTTGATCCAGACGAGGACGACAGGTACTCCTCGAACTTCTGCTGGTCGAACTCGTATTCGACCTCCTCCACGACCGGGATTGAGATCCGCGACTGCGACGCTCCGATCTCGGCGGCGAGATCGGCGGCTCCCACTGTGGTCGCCAGATTGTTCGCGGTGAAAATCGTTGCTTTCTTCATTGATTCCATTACTATCTTGAATAACAGTTTTTCGGTTACAAAGATCTGGTCTTTTTATAAGATCCGGTTACAATGAAAATCAAATAAAAGAAAAGAAAAATTACAACTTTCTCCTTTTGTGTCGAACAAATCACGAGCTCCTGTTTTGCGGTCGCTCGCTTGCGTGGGTTCTTCGCCTGCGCCGGGGTTTATCCGTTGACCACTGCGAGATCTAGATCCAGTCGGATCTATGCAGTACGATGGGTATTATTTCACCAAGGAAATAATAGCCGGGGGGGATTAGTTCATCAAGGAAATAATCACCCTATTCTCGGGATCAAAGGCCAAGCTTTGATCCAGAGTATGCCTGCGTAAATCTGAGATCCGGTTCCTCTCGAACTCTTGCCTTATTTGGCGTTGATGATCGCTGAGCACCGGATCTGGATGAGCAAGTCTTCAAAGTCCCAAAGCTTGATTCTTCTTTAGATCTGAGCTTTGAATCTAACAGAGTTTCGCCTCTCTAAATTTTTCCACCCTTGAAAATGAGCCAACACCCTCATATTTATAGGCCACCTTCACTGTGCCCGTGCACATGTGGCTGAGGTCGGCCACAGGTGACCGGCCACCTATGGGTGGCTCGGCCACCGAGCCACCATGGGGTGGCTCGGCTACCCCATTGGGTGGCTCGGCTGCCGAGCCACCCATGGGTGGCTCGGC